>JAQFVV010000588.1:242219-351321 GCA_028023455.1 Epiperipatus broadwayi | reverse complement strand
TCATGAAAATACTGATATAACAAAGTTACGAGGTAAATGTTTTAGATTACTTACTAGTAACAATGGTGTATAAATGTGAGTTTGTTACATTACTGGTATTGAAGATATGGTGTCGTAAGCCTTAACTTAATGCACAAGTTTTCATAGCCCTGTTAATATTAATTTATTTGTTTTATCGATTCTTAGAAGTGATTTTTTATCTTTTGCGGCCCAGATATCTTTAATCAATGAAGGAAAAATCATAAAGGTTGCCCTTTCATTCACCCAGGAAATAATCATGTGATCTAGAATATAGCACACAATATGGTAAAATACTACCATAGTGGCATATTTGTAAGCATTATTAGTTAGTGGAGGTGAGATTCCTAACAAATATTTAAAGTTAGATGATATAAGTTATAAAGCATAACAAGTCATGCCACTAAACATATGATTGTTGTATTTACTAATTAAAGTATTTTAATAACAATCATACTATATTTGGATAAATTGTTTACTTGCTCTTAAAAGAGGATTGAGTAATCCAGCTGATTCCTAGAATAGGAGGTTGTTGTTTTCTCTAATCTTTGTTATTACCAACATATTAAAGGATGCAATAAAACATTCCTAGACCCATCTATAATTGGTGTTCAGGCTATGGATGGATATTGTACAACCTTCTCCAATAGAGTGTTTTGCTTGCATTACTTGTCTTATAACTATTGAATAAATAGAACAGCATAATATTATTTGGAAATGTTTAAAGAACTTCTATTGTTATAATTACTGTTTGTTGTTGAATATTTTTGAATATAATTGTTTTATGATTAATAAATTAATTGTTACTATTGATTGTAAGGCTTGTTGGTCATTAAAGCAAGTTGTCACCATCATCTATATATTTTAATACAATTTGGCCCCTAAATTAACTTTCTTTACTTAATTTATTTGCACTATTCCTATATTCTGCATTTCAACTAACAATAGTATTAGTTATTGAGATATGGTAAGGTATAAAAAATCCCTTTGATTTCTTAATCATATCAAGAACAGAATACTTGAAAAGTTTTAAAGAATCCTAATTTCTTAGAAATAACCACCTATATTTTAATAAGAACCCTGAAATTAATTAATTGATAATCTGGGAAAGGGAGAGTTAATTTACTAGCCTTAAACAAAAACCTATTCATTTATATTAAAGAATATTTTATCTATCATACATATTAAATACATTTAGTGTGCACATAAAAATACCTAGAAATTATGCTAATAAAATCCTTATGAGTATTCTAGGATATAACCCTCATGATTGCTGATATATTGACCCGGTAGATTATAAAGTAGTTATTGTTTTGTTTTAAATGGATAAAATAGAAATAACTTTATTTTAAACTTTATTTTAAACAAGTTGCGCTCGACGGTAAACGCACTCCGAAGCAATGAAACCAACGCACTTTTTTCCACCAAGCGACCTTCTTCCAACCTCAATGTTTAGTTAAATTATATATATATATATATATATATATGTGATAAAATTAACAAATAATGTTTTTATTAAACTGTACTATACAAATATTCATAAAGATGAACTATCTATTTTAATAAAATAAATCCTTAATTTGCTATATCTATGACAGTAAAAATTAATATAAAAATTTAATTTTAATATTCTTAGTAGGAATGGATTTATGTCTTCATGGATTTATTCTTATAATCTATAATTTATAATATTATGAAATAATGTTTAAACAATTATATTTATTAAATGACTATTTATTCACATTATATTCGTGTTTATTTTCCAGTTCTTCTGTCTAAAGCGTGGCTGTACCAAATAACATATAAAATTCAAAAATAAAAACATAAAAAAAATGTATGTTTTAAAATTCGAAATTCAAATGTCTATCTTTTTTTCTTTTATATTTTTTTAACAAACATCGTTTTAAACTACCAGAGCCAAACTAATCAAATCATATTGCTAAAAATAATAATAATAATTGTATATTCACGTAATAAAAATGATCGTAGATATAGCATTACCTGTTATTATGATAGTAATAATGACTTGTTCATAAAATGCAGATGGTTATTTTTCCAAGTAGTTACCTTTGGACAACCAACAATCATCCGATGTTGTTCATACTGAAAAAATTACTTAGTTGTAAATCGAATGATTTCGCTTTGTTGATTTAGAAATAATTCGCAGTGAGCTAAATGTGAAGATGTTTAAAAAAAGCTTCATGCTCTTAAGTTAAAATGCTTCAGACTGGCTTATATATATACAGAAAATTAAGTAAAGAAGAGGTGGAACCACTTTTTCTTATAAAATTTGTCTTGTGTTACGACTTGAGAGCTTTCTATACAGTCATCATTACATCTGATTGGCTGTCATTTAAGCATTCTAAAATGCGCATGTGAGGTTTTTGCCTTTCACTTTAATTAGAAGATTAATGAAAATATTAAAAAAACCTTTAAATCCACCCAATTCAATAAATGGCAAATAAAACCATATTTAAGTATTTCTTTAAAGAATTGATTTACATATGTATATATGAATGTTATCAATGATTTCATTGACTAACCAGATAAATGCTTTCAGGGAGTTAATTAATTTATTAACAACATTTGGCTAACCAGTCTCACAAAAATCTCATCACCTTAAAATAACTGGACAAATGACCCTCCCAAGACAATTATATGTGATCTCAACATCATTCATCAATTGGTAGTTAGTTATTTGCTTGAATACTTTCACATAATTCACAAAAAAATTTCATACCAAAAAACCAAATCTGAGATTGCTTTATCTTATAGTATCATGATTATTTCATATTTTGAGATCAGAACAGTCTTGTATTTGGTATCCATATAAAAAAAGCATTGTGCATTATACTGAAGTATACAAGTAGATATCTCATTGTCAATTGATAATCGATGTTAAGATCAGAAAACAATTTTTTGTGAGAATTGTCTGCTTATTTTAATATGATATCAATGATTGTAAGTAAAAATTACAATTGTTTGATTATCTAGTTAATTAAATATTGTTGATAAGTTAATTTTTATATTTATTTCAATTTAGCAGTTTGCATATGTGAATTACATATATATATTGTGCCCTTTTCTATAGGTCAGTAATAGTCCATCTCAGTCAATTACTAAAAATTTTAAATTTTAGAATATGTTATTTTAATATGTTAATTATATTTTGTTAATTATGTTATAAAGTACAATTTAAAGCTAAGAAAATATGTAGTATATAAAATTATAGCGAATCATTTAAAAATAGTTAAATAAAGCTTAAAATATTGTTTCATATGGTTGTAAAAGCTGGCTATATTAAATAACACAGCTATAAATATTAAAAGTATATTCAATAAATTCGATTTTAATAGTTTAAAACTGATAAGTTAATAAATGCAGTGTTTAAATTTATAAACTATGTTTAATAATCAAAATTAATATCGTATATTTTAAAAATTAGTTTTGTGATGGTGAGAGTTATATCTAGTTTTATATTTTCTAAATTGTTCTTCCAAATTTTATAATTATATTATTAAATATAATAAGTGTATCAATTTTATAAATCTGGGCAGAGAAATAGATTAAAAATCGTCTGTCAAAGTTATTGATCATGTGACTTGTATAATGCATACTTTCACACACACTGCTTGTTTGAATTAATAACAAAGTTTAAAATATTTTAAAAGTTGTATTATAGAATTGGATGGAATTATTGCCTATCATAAAAGCAAATAATAATAAATATTAAGTTAACTATTGTATGTAATGCTTTAAATAATGTAATAAAGACGAATATAGTTAATAAAAAAATTAAATATTTTGTTTAAATAAAACTAGATAAATTGAATATTAAGAATGGAATAAGTTATTAAGGTTATTTTAAAAGTTATTTTAAATGATTAAATAATTTTGATAAAGTAATAATTGATTTAAAAGTAGTATTTTAAATAATATTTTGAGTTATTACGTCATAAATTTTTATTTTAAAGATTCAATTCTGTAAAAAATTGAAAATATGTAAATTTGTTCTCAAGCTAAAAGTAAGAATCAACCAATCAAATGAGGTATTCTTACAGACTATAAATACGAATTGCATGGGGGGGGGGGTATCAGGGGAGATTTAATAATGTATTGAAACCAGAGAAAGGTATATTAGCAGCTATCAAAGAAGATAGTATTTTTTAAATTTTTATTTTAGTCAATTTTTAATACTTTCTTATAGTTTTATTTGCAAAAAACTAATTGATATTTTTAAAAGTATTTTGCAAAAGAGAGTTAAAAAAATAATATATTTGGGAACTTCGTGAAAATGATTTGCTAGTTTTTAAAGTACTTGCCAGAATTATTTTATCTGAAATTTGACCTAAACTTCACAATGAAAAGATGGATATACTGTAGAATAAAATGCATATAAATTCTAATAATATAAAAATGTTTTTGGAATATTTTGATACAGCTTTATTAATGCTTCACCGGAGAACTGTTCTGGTACAAAAAATAATTTGGACATTATGCTGGAAGCTTAAATGGAAAGTTATTTGCCGTCTAAAAAATTTGTGACACATTATTTATAAGTTTATCCAAGATTTATTTTTAAAAAATAGTATTAAGACAATTATATCTTATGAATCTTTTATATAATATTATATCAAAAGGAGTAAAATGTTATATCCTTTCTGAAGGTAACATTTTAAAAAAATATATTTTCAAGAATTAAAGAAAGAACCCAGGAGAATATGTTACTGATGCATTTTTTTGATATTAAAACCTCCAGTCTTAGAATTGTTTAAAATGTATTTAGAAAACATTTGTTTAAAAGTACTTGAAGTTTTTTTTAAAAAGTGATATATAAAAAAATACCAAACGAAAGTTTAAATGTATTAAGAAGGAAACATATATAAAAAAGTGAACATATCGTTGAATAAAAAATGGATCCATGAAAATACAAATAGTACTTAAAAGTTTATCGAATATTTTTAAAGTTAAGCTAGATGGAGGATGCATCGGATACTCTGCAGAGAATATTAGCAGAGAATATTGAAGAAATTTCATGGGATTAATTAATATTATGATTCAATAATTATCATCCTAAATACTAAAACCAAGGATTATTTTCTATAAATTTTACTAAATGGATTAATATTTATTTTTATTTTTAAACTTTAGCGCACTTGGAGGAGAACATTTTAAAACTCTAAAGAAAATAATAAACATTTTGGACTTATCAGTAACTATTGTCAAGAAAGGAAAGGCTCCAGAAAATGATGGAATTATAATTGATATATTAAAAGAAGCAGGTGAAGAAATAGAAACAATTTTAGCAAAGTTATATACCAAATGTCTAAATGATAAAGATGTACTGGAAGATTGGAAGAATGCAGTAATAATATTAATATTTAAAAAAGATGATAAAGAAGATATTAGAAATTACAGACCTATCAGCCTTTTATCAGTTTTATATAAAATTTTTACCAAGATAATTACAACTCATCTACAGAGAACTTTGGATTTCCATGAACCAAGAGAACAAGCTGGATTTAAAAGTGGTTTTAGTACAATAGATCATATCCAGGTATTGAGAGAAGTCATAGAAAGGACAAACGAATATGAGTTGTCATTATGTTTTGGATTTGTAGATTATGAAAAGGCATTTGATTCTATACACATTTCTTCAGTGAGTAAAGCATTGGATCATCAATGTATAGATCCAGGATATTGTCATATTTTAAAGAATATTTATAAAAATGCAACAGCAACAATTAGATTACATAATGATACTGGAAAAATCAACATTGAGAAAGGTGTAAGACAAGGTGACTCCATATCTCCAAATCTTTACAGCAGTGCTACAAGAAGTATTTTGTGGATTAAAATGGGAAACTAAAGGAGTGAAAGTAAATGGAGAGTATTTAAGTCATTTATATTTCGCAGATGATGTAGTTGTTTTTGCAAATAATGCTTCAGAGCTGCAGGAAATGTTGCAGGAGTTAACAGATGAAAGTAGAAAAGTAGGACTAAAGATAAATGTTAAAAAGACTAAAGTAATGTTTAATCGATTTGCTCAAAATATGAAAATAAGATTGATTATGAAGAATTAGAAGAAGTTAACAGTTACAAATACCTTGGTCAGATTATTAATACAGATGGAAACATAATGGAGGAAAATAATCATAGAATTAAACTTGGTTGGAGTGCTTTGGGTAGAAATAACTTGATACTAAAAGGAAATATGCCTATGTGTTTGAAAAGGATGGTTTTTAACAAATGTGTTTTACCAGTTCTTACTTATGGATCTGAGACTTGGATGCTTAATAGAAGAGCAATACAGAGACTTCAGATCACTCAAAGGAGTATGGAGAGATGTATGTTGGGAGTAACAAGAAGAGATCGAAAACGTAATGTATGGGTAAGACAACAAACAGGTGTTACTGACCTTATTAAAAAAATTAAAAGATTGAAATGGAGTTGGGCTGGACATATTGCTAGAAGAGATGATAATAGATGGACAATTGAAATTTTAAACTGGATTCCAAAAGATTGTAAAAGACCCAGAAAGAGACCACATATGAGATGGATGGATGAAATAAGAAAATGTGCAGGGGTGTTGTGGAGAAGAGAAGCTAAAGATCGGAGAAGATGGATTAAACTTGGAGAGACCTTCATCCTGCAGTGGATTGATAAGGGTTGATGATGATGATGATTGTCAAGAAAATATGTAATTATAGTTTTGATTCCTTTTATTTTATTAACCTAGTTTAAATCTAATTTTTTTTTTATAAGATTAGGAAAACATAAAACATTAATTTGTTGATGATATAAAATTTTATAATGGAATAATTTAATAATTTAGATAAGAATATATTTTAAAATAAAGTGTATGAATGTATATTTCTTTATGTTTGCAATGATCGGTATCTAGTGGATGAAGAAGCCTACTGAATATGATGACCAGATAAAGGTTATTTTGGTAATAATAATGACTATTAATAATTTATAATGTATATTTTTGTTTTCTTTAGATCATCTATGGATAGTAAGAATGAAGTGTAAAAGTTTTAATTATATGTAACGCATTTTCATACAACATTTTAAAAAAACATTATGAGATAGGATTGATTTGAAAATATGCATACAATGATTTTTTTTATATATTAGTGATATAATCCAACATAATAACAAATAATTATGTGATTCTTTTAAAATTTTCATGTTAGGATATTCAAATATTGTCTAGTTAGATTGTATATGATTAAACATACAGAATGATGAAGTAGACAAACTTTTCTTGTGGAACAGTGAAATTGTTTTAAATCATCAATGAATTTTATTTATTGTTTTGTAAATGCAGATAGTTATTTATCGATGTAAGATGTGGAAAATCTTGAGAAATAATGTTGAGATAGTGGCTTGGAAGTACTTAGTGAACAGGAAACCAAGATGATGTTTTTAAGAAATAGGATATGATAAGGAATAGAAATAATACTTAGTCTTTATGTGGATATCAGCATAGTTAACAAAGCCCTATGACTGGTACACATTTTATTTGGACAGTGTTTTATATTTCTTTAAATATTTGATGTTCTAATAAAGCTGAAGAAATAGCTTTAACATCATTCATGTATTAAAGATTATTAGACAGGTAAAGGTCATACCTCTTTCTTGTAATGCACTGTGCCATGTTTTTTGAGATATATTATGAATGATACTCTAGCTTTCTTCCTTAAATCCTATGCATCTATTTCGCTATCTTTATTTCATGTAACTGCATCGTTTTAGTAAGATATTTTTAAAAGAAATAATAAATAATTTAGAACTTAGGTTATGCTATCGTTTTGTATAAGATTGATTTATTTGCTTATAAGGAACAGAATTTTATAACTTGAAATTGAAGGTCCAGAGAATCCTAAGGAAAGGAAAGAATCATAGAATATATTTTGAAATTATTTCGGAGATGAAATATAAATTTTGGAATAGAGTATCTAAACAAGATATTTTCTTTAAAATATTAATTATTTTTAAATGCTTTATTATTATTTTTTGAGAAAAATAAGTATTGCATATTTTTAAAATACAATGATATACAATAAATATAAGGAATACGCATAGTATATATTTTGTGTTTATTGAATAACAGGAATATATTGATTATTACACTTATATCATACTAAAGTAAGACTAAATAAGAATATATTATGATTAGTAAACATCGTGTGATAAAACACTAAAATCTAGTACTGAATTTTGGATGAATGTTTTATGTAACATCTTTGACTTTGCAAGATGAAATTTTTTTTTATATTTTGAGAAATCCATACTCATTATAAAGTTAATTTTGTTTTCTGTAGAATGTTTTCCTATGAATGTTTTAAAATAAGCTAGTTTTAATAATATTAAGGATGAAATATTTTGCTAATAAAATAAGTAAATATATTTGTAATAAGTTAACCATAACGAGAAACCAAATGATAACTTTTTTTTTTTATTTTGTCTTAAGTCTAAATAAAGATATAACTAAACTATAAATTTTTTTTTTTTAACTCAGTAGATAAAATGTAAGAATAAAATAAGGATATCCATTGTAAATAGTGTACATAAATTGTTTATTTTATTTGTTGTTGTTAATAAACTTTGTTAAAATTTGTTTTCAAAATTTTTATGTCTGGATTATTTATTTCTCCACTTCACTGCATGAAATCACGATATATTCATAACATTATTGAAACAAATATATAATTTTGCACAAAAAGATAAATAGAGAGTTATATTTAAGAATTTAAATATTTTATTGGTATTCTTTTAATTAAATAATCATAATTTTATATTATTTTATTGGTCATAAATCAGTTATCACAATAGTATACTGAATTATATGCTATCAGTTGTCACACATCCTTTGTCTATCAGATTGTCATATGCTACCACGTATTCATTATATTATTACATGAAAATAAAAGATTATATAAAATTATTTTATTATTTTATTATGGTAATAAAAATATAACGAAAAGAAAAGATATCCAGTAGTAGTTAAACAATGAAGAATATTGATATTATTATTTATTATTATTAGTTTAAGTGTAGTAGATTATGACATAAAATCCCTTCTCATATTTTACTACCGTATTTTTAAATTAACTTAGAATAAACTTTATGAACCTGAGATTATTTTATTGAGCTAGATTATTACAAATAGAAGATTAAGACTTAATTATTAGTTTAATCTTAGTGAGTAGAAGTTATTAAAGTCATAAGAATACTATGAGTTTGTTATTTGAAATAGTAATAAGGGGAAATAGTGTTCTTATGCCAATGTAATTTATTTGAAAGAGTATTAATATTTTATTCTTATTTTTCTTTTAATGCCAGAGTCATTATGAAATTAATTGAATTCACAATTTAATAGAGGATAACTTAATTTAATGTAATCTATTTTGTCACCTGTATTTTCACTTCAAGTCTCATGAAAATATTAAATATTTATTTAATTTATTTTTATAAACTGAACCTTATTCGTATTTTAAATTTGAGCTAGTGAAACATTTTAATTTTAATGCTGAATATTTTATTTATTAATTATTAACTGAGCTAGAACCTATTTTATTTTATATCATATACTATTCTGAAGTGAGGATGCACAAGTCAAGGTTAGAATATATATATATATATATATATATATATATTCTAACCTTATATATATATATATATATATATAATAAATGCAATTAAAATATATATATATATATTGTACCAGTCAACAACATGTTGATCCATCTAACATGAGCTGGAATTCAAAAAATGTACTTCAAACCCAGTCAAGCCCAAGATTTAGGTCAGGGACGAGACTAGATTCGAACCCATTCCCTAAGCCCCAGATCAAACACCTAATGAATAATATATAATGATGGTGCATGAGAATTTATTCTAAAATCCGGCCCACTAGCAGAGTGATGAAGACAATGAGACATATATTAACTACATTATAACTTAACTAACATAGGCATACACATGGTTGTACATGTGGAAGTGGAGAAAAAGGAATTGAAACTACTCAAACAAGTTAAACAATAAAAAATAGTTTAATATAATAAATTAATAATATACATTAATGTGTGCGTGAAGGAGCGATCTATCAAATGCTAGATAATTACATATTGGGATTCACAGTGACGATTCTCATATGCTCTTTTATCAACTAAATATTATATATACACATCTTTGGTGAGTATAGTATTAATATGCCAATCATGTATTAGAAATATTACATAATATTGCTATTAATGCTTTGGTTTATGGTTCTGAAACACAGTAACTAACAGATTATTTCGGGGAGTATTCTGATATTCATTACATATATAAGAAAAGCTATTTTCATGTCATGTTGGTCATAAAAATGACTAAAATATATTTAACAATTATATTTGATTATTTAACAAACTATTTCTTGAAAATGTTTTTAATTAACATTTAGGAGACAGAATGCTTGATTTTTCCCCAAGGCATATACTCTTAAATACAGAAATAATAGATTATGATGGTGGGATTGTATAATAAGATTGAAACAACATTATAAATTAATAAAATTAGTAATATTTGGCATTTACATATATTTTTGAGCAGAGCACAATTTTTAATATTACAGCACTAAAATTAGATCATAAAGCAAAAGACATAATAGTCTTAGAAGTGGCAGTACTGACATAATGGTGAAGAAATCAAGATAAGGTTATGCTTCTGGATGAAAAACAAAATCTAAGACCCCCTTCTTAGGGCAGTGCTTAGAAAAAAGTGGTTAGGCATGATGTGGGCCAGGAGTCCTGGAATCACCAATGTGCAGAGGACAGGACATAAGGAGAAATCTATGGGTTCAATCCTGTTGCAACCCCCAGATTAAAAAGCACGTATATATATATATTGTAACGAGCACAGACGTTCGTTACATTGTTGTTGTTTTTTTTATTTATTAAACATGAAAGTAAATTAAAAAGTTCGCATTTAAAAATTTTCTTTTAGAATTAAAAATTGAAATTAAATATCATCTTAAACTCGTATATATTAAATCGCACAGATAAAAAAAAATTATTAAAATAAAACTGTATTAAAAATAGAAAAGGTATTTTAAAAACAAAAACTTAAAAAGATTTAGAGATAAAAATATATATTTGCTTTGGAAAACAGGTTAATTAATCAGAAATGGAAATGATTGTTAATTAGTTAAATGTAAACCAGCCTTGGGCATTTAAATGTAAAAACATCGGTCGGATAGGAAAACAATAGAAACAAATAGCCAATGAAAGAAATCCATCGGGAAATTGGACCTCAGCGAAAGGATCATCACATCGATGACATAATGCCAAGTCAATCCTTCAAATACGTATAAAAGGAAAATTTGGAAATTATTAATTAGTGATTGATTATTGATTATTACGATGTGACTATATGTAGTAGTACGGAGTTGGAGGTGATGGAATTGACAGATGCACTGTCAATTCTGTCAGCTGTTAAAGAAAGGAGAAATGAACTATCGTTTTCTACATTGAGGACTAGTTAAAGCAAAAATCTCCGGATGGATAAATAAATCGGCCTTCAGAATATTAATCTCTTTAGGACGGCGTGGAAATTTACGTTGATGGTAAGCAACGGATAAAGTTGGACGTTTTAAAAATCGTAAGAACTTTATATTCACTTGAAACAATAAGAACTCTAAATTTTAAAACTTTTTAGTAAATAATGCAATAGAATCCTATCTGACCAAACTAAATTCTTCATTAATAATGTTATTTGATGTATTTGTTATTTATTTATTTAAAATCATTTCCATTTATTTAACTTTGTTCTTTAAGTTTATTTATGATTTCTGTTTTCCGTTAAGTTAAATTATATAAATGTTAAAATTAAGTCGGGTGTGAATGGCTGTATAGATTTGTAAAGTTATATTAGGGGAGGGTAATCTTAGGTTATTTGTTTCGTGGTTAAATTGGGTCAATGGATTGGATATATTGGTGTGAGTAGTAGATGTAATATTGATTCGCTATGGGCAGAATCGCTTCATACGCCGCACACTTCCGTTTGCCTATGGAAGGAATGATAAGTCGGATACCGCAGTTCCTTTCTATGGAGTTTTTTGTTTTATTGCTCTTCTTTGCAGATAGATGTAATATTCCTATCTCATAAGAGGCAATTTCTTCTCTTAACCTTTTGTGCTGCTGTATTTTATTACATTGAATACATCGATATATCAGATGAATTGATGCCAGTTTGACTACGAATTTTAGCCTAAGGTTAAATAGGGATAGAATGTTTATTTTCAAAAGCAAATTTATGTGGTCTATTCATACTCGACCCTAAATAAAAATGCAGTAAATTTAAGTTGTTTATAGACGCTTGCATGGATTGGTTATCGGTTAAGTATGTTTTGGGTTTTCATATTTGATCAAAATATATAGACATTCGATAAATAATGATACCTTACGGTGAGTATCTAAAATGTATTTATTCGGATGTCTTTTAAGTTATTGGTGACAATGCAAGTATCCTATGGTGAATACTATTGGGTTACGTATAAATTTCCCTCCGCAATTGTCAGTAATCAATAATTTTGTATTTTGATCATTTATGTTTACTTTGAAATGCTTTTGACCGTGAAATCTATGTAACCGATCTATATTCAACATTATAAATAAGCTTTCATAAATTTATCTGTGCGAACTTAATTAAAATATAAAATTAGAATATAATAGTAATTAAATGTAAATTAAAGTCAAAAATCAAAGTTAAAAATAATGTTAAATGTTAAAATGTAAAACTGATACTAAAATAATTTTAAATCTTATATATATGTGCATAAATAAATGTTTGTATGTTAATTACTGGCAGTGGCTTATTTTATTTATTTTTTAATGTTGAAATCTAATTAGATAAGATATGATATTATTAAATCTCTGCTACTCCCTAAGCTAGTGACATGGGCTAATGACCGGAACCAAAATATTTAAAAAAAAAATTATTTTTTTTTGACTTACATATCTGCCTACTTTATAAATTTTTCTAGGTTCAAATGCCTAGATGGCACCCTGTAGTGCAGATTACATTAAGCACTTTCTCTGGATTGTTACAATATATATATATATATTCACAAGGATAAGATGAATGTCAGTAATGCAGTATGGATAAATCTCACTAACAACACTGAATAGGATTTACTGCTTTAAAATAAATGACTCCTTGTTTTAATGCTATAACTTATAGAAATAATAGACTATGCCGCTATAATATATGTATAGAGAAGATTTCATTTAACGAAATATACATTAAGATTTGACCTCATCCTTTTCTGCTATTTAAAATAATTCAATCCCACTTTTGTGGATTTTGATAATAACTGAGAACATTTAAGCAGTTGATATTTTAAGAGTATAAAAAATAAAGTAAAACTGGCAGTTATAGAGAAAACAATTAATATGCCACCCTTTCAGAATTTAAATAAATAACATTTTAAAAGATTTCAAAGTGTTAATTAGCTTGAGTGGTTGATTTACCCTGTGTAAAATTACTTCATTCTATTTAAAGTTGAACAAATAGCAATTTTTGTAATAAAAACCAACATAAAATGTTGGCTCATAAAAACAATCTGGCGAGCATCTTAATTAATCATACATTATCATTTGAGGAGGGTGTTAATAACCTTAATTCATGGGGGTTTAATTGAAAGGAGGAAAAGAAAGATTTTGAAAAATTCAACTCATCAGATTGCTTGAGATTGACATAATCATAATAACAGAAGCATACATATAAAATGAAGTAAAAATACATATAAATAATTGACCGCACCAAAGTTAAAGAAAGTTAGAGCATATGAGATAGGATTTGATTTTAAAAAAATTATTTGAAAGCAATTTACATTTTACATATTAGAAAAGGACAAAGTTAAATACTACATTAGGAGAAATCTTGATAGTAGGGTTTGAGATTATTTAGACTAGTTTTACTTTTAGATTGTGGCATGAAATACTGAGTTACCTTGCACAATTCTAAGAGTCCATTTTAAAAAGTCTGGCTCGTGCATGGCAGTTCAAGGATCCATGTGAGTTCTTAGGTAACAGCAAGCTTCTGATCAGCATTCCAAAGTTATCAGGTCAGGCTTTTACTTCATTCTTAGGCAGCAGGATGGTAAGGCAATGGAAGATGACCTCCCAGGGTTGTGAAAGGTGATGGGCTTTCTACTAAATGATCATTTTTAAATTTCAAAGAAGTGTGGATTATGTTAACAACACAGTTCTCTTAATCATAGCTAACCTATGGTGTTTAAAATCAGCTGATTTTATATCCCACTCAGGTATTTGTGGAATGCTTTAAACTTTTTATTTCTAGATCAAACTCTAATCTTCGATCTAACAAAATCTTAGCTTTTTTTATCCATTGTTTTTGAAAATGTAATCATTAGATAATGTTCCAAAAATATATTCAAATCTATTTCTAGATTGGAAATATATTTGACAAAAATCTTTATAACAAAAGTATAATCCATTAGTCTTATTCCCCATTTTATTTTCAATAAAAACTTCAATTCCTTCCCAAGATTAAAACAATATTATTCCCCCCCTCCTTTAATTATTTTTGGACAATTAATGGTTGCATCTTCCATCTTGGATTTTACAAAAATATACAGTTTAATTTTTTAAAAAAATTAAAAAGAAAATGACATATAATAAAATATTTATAAAATTAATATTTTGTTATTATGTTTGCTCCTGTAATATATATATATTGTAACCGAACCACCATACTCCCTTTATTACCTCGATTGTAACAATTTCCTGATGAGCATGTTGTGGGAAGGGACTATCGATTGGTATTCCTCAATGCAGATGTTAACCCCCCCTACAACAATATTTCCTCCTCATCAGAGGATGTAGCACCATAGAGACTGGAAGCATCTAGACATTTCTGTGTTTGGTTTTCCAAATGGTGCCACTAGAGTTCCATCTCACTACAACCTGACTTACTTAGATCTAGTTATGCCAGACATAGCTCAGGAGGCATGAGATTCTTGTGAACAAGTGCAATGAATGATGAGTGATGCAATAACAAAAAAATAGAATTGAACAACTGGATAACAAATTAATTTTAAGTAACAATAATTTTATTTAATAACAGGTTTAAATAAATGTCCATCAAACAAAATATTTCATTGACAGTCCCTCATATCTCTTTGGCCTACTTCCAATAACATTTTTATATGATTTAAAAATGTAATCTGTTGAGAGTATAATAAGGTCCTTCTTTCAATAGTTCTTTATCAGCTTATCTCTTTAATCATTTAGTTAACTCACAGAGAGGAGTGTGATATATCAAGACAACAGAGAGCATAATGAAGACAACTGATAGCATTTAATTCAGAGTTCCATTTAATTCAACTAATATTTAATTCAACACATATTTTATTTACAGTCCATTGTGTATCTGGGTATATATCCAATAGTAGGGCAATATGAATTAAAGAATGCAAGTTCTTTAGCAATTTATATTTTACATCTAATTTTCCGAGTTCCACTTAATTTTAAGTTAGTTAAAGCCTAATACAGATATTTTTATTCATGGTTATCCAAATCTAGGTTTGAATCCATACTATATGCACCTTTATCCTAGGTTCATTGGTTTGGTATTCTTATTTCTCACTTGTATGTATATAACGTGTTTTAATTCTGTGTTTATATTACTTTTTTCAGAGTTTTCAGATAATAAATAAAATCCTTTTAATAACAACAACAAAAAAACATTTTCTCAATTTTTCAACTTATTTAAGGACATGGTTCATTATACGCATATACCATTAACTTTTATTGACGTATTAGCTCATATTTAAATGTTTGAATTATTTAAGGACATGGTTCATTATATGCATATACCATTAACTTTTATTGACGTACTAGCTCATATTTAAATGTTTAAATTTGTTCACAATATAGTATACATCTACTAAATACATTCATTTTGAATGTATACCTTCATTTTGATTTTTTCTAGTTTTATCTAAATTATAAATACGTTATTATAATTTAATTAATTATAGTTATGTGTAATATTCTTATGCAATCAATAGGCAGGTAAGCATTTGTAATTTTATTTGGTTACTCAAATATCTATCATAAATATTGTTGTTTGGTCTGCCACAGATGTATGTTTCCAGATATAAGTTGATCAGTAGTTTCCTTTATCATTTATCAATAATAAACGTATTTTCATGTAGCTACATTTACTCATAATTTTAGTTTCATTTATAATTTCTCAATAATAAACGTATTTTTATATAGCTACATTTATTCATAATTTTAGTTTCATTTATAATAAATGTATTTTCATATAGCTACATTTATTCATAATTTTAGTTTCATTTATAATAAACATATTTACATATAGCTACATTTATTCATAATTTTAGTTTCTTTTCTAAGAAAGACGTTTTGTTTGTCTTTTATAAACACATAAATATTACATATTTTATAAAATTGTTATCTTCGTTTTTAAAGGGGTCATTCTATTTAAGCTGAATGGCATTATTCCCTTTCATGATGATCACCCTGGCAAATCGTGGAGAAACATGGCTTTGGAATGAAGAGAGAAAACTGTTACTATTTAGCTTTTCATCATTATGCTTTCCTTAATAATGTTTTCTTTTTCCATCATTAATAGTGGATCTTTAACTGCTCTTAATATCTTTTTAAAATTAAAATCTTTTTTCAAAAATCTTCTTTAACATTTACTTAAAAAATATCTCTTTGAAAAAAAAATAACTCTTTGAAAAACTTTTTTAGAATCCACTTTAGAAACCTCTCTGATAATCTGAATTTTCCCAATATTTTGTATTTTCTCTGCTTGTTTTATCCAATATGGCTTCTAAAAAGAAAAAATACTTAACTGATAATAATAAAAACTATTCTCTCTGTCTCATAATCCAAATTTTTCAACTTATTTATACTCTGCTTATCAGAATGGATTCTCTTTACATGATGGCTGCTTCAATTGGTGTTGGTGGTATGTTTTTGTCCATGTTTGTGCCATTTCCCCCAACTCATTGGCCATTTTTTTTGGCAGTAGAAGACCATTTTTAATTATCTGGCTATGTGTTTTCGAATTCCAATTAATATTAAAGTTTCCTTGCCTGGAGCATTTTGCCTTACTAATTATTTTCTGAAATAAAAATAAGCTTATCTTTTTTTCTTTTTTAATTGCAGATTTAAACATATTCGTTGTCTCTTTTTCTCTTTTTAATTTGACCAAATTAACTTTTTTTTTTCATTGCTGTCAATTTTCATGATTCCTTTGTTTCTTTAACTTTTAAATTTTCCTTAACCATTATTAAATCTTTTCTTTTCTTTTGTAAAAACAAATCATGCTAGTCTTTTTAAATGGGGGGGGAGAGATCCTCTGAATATATACGTGGAACAGTATATCTGTTTCAATATATATATATTATAATGGTCTGGGATTTAGGATCGAAGTTAGCAGTCTTACCGTATCTGCACTACAGAGCACCACTAGGCTACTTGAACCTAGAAAATTTATAGAGTAGGCAGATACGCACTGTTAAAGAGTCCAATTTTATTTATTAAGACCATCATTCCTTGCCACTAGCTCAGTGGAGATGCAGAAATAATAATATGTATCTTTATTTAATCTATATCTTAAATATAAAAAAATAAAAGCCACTGCCACTAATTAATACACAAACATTTATTAACGCACATATATAATATTTAAAATTTGAGGAATAACATTTATTATTTTAGATTTTAATATTAACTTTTAATTTAAATTATTATTTTAAAATTTTAAACCATCCTCACAGATGAATTTAATAATATTTTTAAGAGTGTCGAGTATGAATAAACTACATAGATTGCATTTGAAATGAAAATATTCTATCCCTTATTTAATCTTAGGCCAAAAGTTTGCAGTTAAACTAACATCAATCCACCTGATACATCGATGTATTCAATGCAACATGATTACGACAACACAAATATACTGTCAGGAATGTACATCTGAATAGTATGGTTAGAGAAGACATTGATTCTCATCCAGACAGGAATGCTACACCTGTCTGGCAATAAGAACAATAAAAAAACTCCATAGGAAGGGACTGCATTTTCCATCTTACTATCCCCTTCCATAGGAAAAAGGGGGGTATGCAGCATATAATGCAATCCTGCACATGGCAGACCTCATATTACATTTACTAATTACACCAATATATCCAATCCATTGACCCAATCCAACTACGAAACAAATAACCCAAGATTAACCCTCCCTTAATTATGCCTGACTTAATTTTAACATTTATATAATTTTGCACAGATGAATTTTATAAAAGTTTGTTTTATAATGTTGAGTATAGATCAGCTACATAGATTACATGGTCAAAAACATTTCAAAATAAACATAAATGATCAAAATATAAAGTCATTGATGGAATTGCAGAGGGAAATTTACAAGAAACCCAATGGCATTTATCATAAGATGCCGCATTGACACCAATAACTTAAAAGACATCCAAATAAATACATTTTAGATACTCATCATAAGATATCATTATTTTCTGAATGTCTATATATTCTAATCAAATATGAAAACAAAAACATAATTAAACATTAACAAATCTATGCAAGCATCTATACCCAATTTAAATTTAATGCATTTAAATAATTTATACAACAAATATTAATAATAATAAAAAAATGGAAATGATTTTTTTAGCAAACTCAAATGTATAAAAAATTAAACATTAATAATTTATTTGAAAACTTAGGTCAGATAAAAGTTCATTTAAAAAAAAATTAGGTTTAGCTTGTTACATCTTTAAAGTTCTTAATTACTTGTAGCAATTTTTTTCTATTTATATCTTACAGTAGAAGAGCTCCCAGTTCCTGGTTTCAATTCCCATGAAGTCTTTATTTGAAGACTGGTCTATCAGAGAGTGGCCTTAGCTGATTCAATCCTGGTATTACAGTCATTTCATTCGAAATAAGTGAGAGAGAAAGCAACAAGTGCATCTTATTGTTCTTACAAAATCAAGCTGGAAACTGTTCTTAATTTCAATATTTATCCTTTTATACCGATCGTCCAGATTCACTGAACAATGGTTTCCTGTTCCAATTTTTCGTTATGGTCTGAGCCTTCATTGCTGCTTCTATTGGACATCTAATTTATTTTTGTTCTCTTATCTATATTTCATCTGACTTTTATATATAAGATCCCCAAGGGCTAGCTTGCTTTTCAATAATTAATAAACACATCATTTCCATTTACAAAAATATTTTATCTTTAGATCTTGTACTTTTTTATAAAAAAAGTACGTTCAAATATTTTTTTTTAAAAAGAAAATAGTTTTTAAAATTTTGCATCTGTGCAAATATATATACGTATTGTGCCAAGGCCGAATTGGCACATGTATATAAAATAATTTTGTCTAAAAAAATTATTAAAATAAAAATCTTTCATAAAAGAGTTTGAAATAAAAGTTGGAAAATAATTGATTAAAAGTGGGAAGGGGTTTTCTTTAGAAATTTAAACTAAACATTTTATAAAAGGAAGTAAAGAGTTTTTCTTATTAGTATTCGTAAAAATAAATAGTTAAAAGTTTCAAAATATAAATCTTTTCTCATTCGAATTAAAGAAAAAATAATCTTAAAAGTAGTTTTGATGTGTAGAATAAAATTATATATGTGCATGAAAATGTAAAATAAATATATCAGTATTAAAGAAATAAAAAAATAATAAATGAAAGTTAAAAATTAAAAAACACTCCATGATGGCTATTAATTAAAATGTAAAAACAACATGCTTGCATAGCTGCTACTAAGTTAAACAATCTTCAAAAACATGAGATTATCAAAGGAATTTTGACAACACATACTGCCAGAGGATATCAAAACAAAAACACTTCACATATATAAATGGCCCAAATTTTATCGGACAATCAGTTCAGAAAAACATTCAGTCTAGTCTAGTCTAGAGATAACAGTGCAATTTATTATGTATCCAGAAACAGAAATGCAGTGCTGAGCAGCTTTTGGGAACATATGTCTCTCCAGCCTTAAGTCCGATGAAAACAGCCAATATACCTGATCTTAAATAATGTCTGCATAACAGCTTGAAGAATCTTTGTCAATATCTAATTGTCTCCAATAATAATAAAAGTGAATAATAATGAAACTCCTCAAGAAACGTCTCAGCCAGCTGGAAATATTTTCACCTAAAGCAGTAACCAAAGAAAATGAAGTTCTACATTCACATTCAAAATCCTAGGTAATAATATTTCATATTCTTATTTCTATAGTAGCCATTGCATTAATTCGTAAAACCTTCAGAGACAAGTAATTTGAACTCTATAAGCATGCATAAAATGAACTATGGATGTGCATGTTTGTGAAGGCTGTATGATTTTATAAACATCAAATATTATTTATGCTTTCTCATAAGATATATATATCATAGTGTGTTAATTTAAAATGTGCGGGTGTTATATTAGATTTATAAAAATGTTTAAAATTAGTAAATGTTAATTAAAATAAATGGTCTTTAAAACTTAAACTTTAGTTGTCGGTCAATTCTTTTTACCAATCTTTTATCAACTCTTTTATCAATTCTTTCACCGTTACTTTTGTATAAGTTGTTAATGATTTAAAAAAATAGGCTGAGCTAGTTAAGGGAATTGTTTCGAGCGCTGGATTATGAGCCTACTGTCCAAATATATTAGACTTAGATTAGCTGGCACCCGGGGTTTACTCCAAAACAAATAAAGTGTTTGGATAGTAGGGGTTTAAATCTAGCAGCTGAGGTGGGCCACAAAATGATCGTGGGTATAGTTGATAGTTAAAGCTTTCAATAATATTTCCCACTTTGCTCGAACATGCCGGTTCGTTCACGTAACATTTATAATTACATAAGATTATAAATGTGTTATAAAGAAGTTTGAAACCAGCCAAAAGAAACGCAGTGTAAATAAGATCTGCGGAGTGAACCCGGTACAGTATATTGAACAATTCTTTAATTTTAGCTTTTAGTTTTTTTTTATTTACAAACTTAAAACCGTTTTTATTCTAATTTTAAAATTAATGTAATGGCATATACCATTACAATATATATATATATATCTGACCTGCACCTATGTATTTTAATGTGAAGAAAAAAAATAATAATAATAAAAATATTGAAAAGCTAAAATTTATAATTTTTAGGCATGCTTCTCAGAAATATATACATGAAGTATAAACATAAATAGAGGAGCAGGATGGAACATAGGGTTTGAATATCAGTTAGTATCTGGTGAATGGATAGAACCATGAAGCTCAATCTTGGGCTAAGATTGACTGCTTCAATATATATAATGCACCAGTAGTTAGGGACTACCTTTAAATATAACTAATTGATGTAACTTTCATAGAGTTATATATAAAGTAGATAAGGGTGGATATGATTGGAACTAAAAATGGGTTACATTTCCTAATCATCTTCACAAAATCAACACTATGGATTTGAAATAGGCATTACCACTCAAAAGTAACTAGCATGCATTTTCAACATTTAATTGGGTGCCATTCTTTCATTTGTGAAAAGACAAAATGCTGACTGGATCGATTTCAAATTCTAAAATTCTCAATTTCTGATAACACTTGAATTGCTCAGTGTCTAAGCAATCACTCTAATTCAACCTTTTTTAAAAAATAAACATAGAATTGTTAGGTGCTAATGTGAACATTTGAAGTAAAAACTGCAATATAAAATCACATTGACAACTTGAATTTTATAAATTAATAATTTATTTATAAAATATAATTAATTCATACACATACATGCAAAGTAACAAATAATTATTTTAAAATGAATTCATACAATGAATAAGCATATGCAAAAATAACTGAATAGAATTATTATCCTGACTATATTAAGATATTTTTTATTTTCTTTCATTAAAGTTTTAAAAGGAATAGTCTTATCATGATATATATATATATTATAACGATATATATATATATATATATATATATATATATGACTTCCACTATTGATTAGTATAGAGTAAAAACTTATGTTGTCTCTTTTTCTAATTTGTTCAATTTAAATGTTCCATTTCCTCAATAGGCATTCTAATTAACCCAGTGTTATGGCATTGGAGTTGAGCTGAGGCAGTTTTCAGGAGATGATCACATAAATATGGCTGGCTGGCTGGTACATGTTTAAATTAATCAGCAATGCATTTTACAGGCCTGGATCAACAAATTAATAATAATCCATACATCAAGAATTTCTATTTTTGGTAATGATGATTTATATTTAATAAATCATTGCATTTCAACATAGTGATATGTACATCAGCCATAGCTATAGTTCACAAAATAATTAGAGCTAGATTGATTTTTTTTACTTCTCCAGTCCAGTGCTAAAGAAAAGTGTCCCTTTCCTGTACTCATTTTTTAACATTTTTGCATTTTAATTAAAAATACATAATAGATTAGTCATTAAAAATGCATAATAAATTAGTGACTTATTTATCTTTTAATTACTATACATACTACATTTGTAGATTTATTTTTTGTTATCTATAAATCTAATCAAATTAACTTTTTTCCAAAAAAAATTAATTATATATATATCAACTTTTTTTGCTCCCGTTTAAATACTATCACATGAATTAATTTCCTGTATTAAACTATATTTTAATAAATGTTATAAATTTTATGTATATCTTTATTTGTTGATTATGCACTTTAAAAAATACTATTAAATTTTTGTATTTCCCCTTCATTCAATTACTATTATTAATTTTAACTCATTACATGTTTATTATATCAAGTGTGTACTGGTAGCTGATCACCTTTTCAGGCTTCTATTTTCAGCCACTACAATAACAAGCAGATTTTAATACAATCTATTGCATATAAATTTTTAAGATTATTATTTTGCCTCTTAGAAGACTAGTTCTCTCACCCTATAACTGTTTTGGCTGATTAGCTGAAATATATTTATAAAATGGAAAAAAAAGATTGCCCTGTTATTTCATATTAGCTGGTCATAATAATCTTAAAAGCCTATAGGGAATCATGGGATATATATATATATATATATATATATTAATATAAAAATCTCTCAAACTACCATTACAAATTTCAAACAACTCACGAAACTTTAACTATTATCACAAACAAAATGATTCACTTTCCTACAACCCAAAACTTGTTTACATTTACAATGATTAAAATTTCATTCTTACAATTATTATTATTTAAACTTGTTTTTCATATAACATCTTGGATTTCAGGTAAAGGATTTAACTTAGTCTTCTTGATTAATCAGATATGAGTTTATATGAAATGTTAAAAATTATTTATATGTGATGTTGGAAAAATCTTACTCTTAATATATGGGTATGGGTCTATATATATATATAGGTTTATATATATATATATATATATATTGTAACAGTAGCTGGGTTCGAATACGGGTTTAATTGCCAGTGTTGTTGCGAAGTAAATAGGTCGAAGTGGTAAAAATTTACAATGGTCATTCGAACCCTGTTATACAAGAGTATGAATGAGTATGTTAATCAATTAAAGGTATGAATATATATATATATATTCGCTGTATGTGTTAATATAATGGGTGAAAATTACTAATATATTTATATGTGAGAATGTAGAGAATCGATTATATGTAGAGTTGCGTTATTTTTTTTTATTCATTTGTATTTTAAATAGATATTTCATTATGAATATCGTAAGATAGATTTTAAATGCCATTGATAACACATGTTTCTTAAGCAAAACCCATTAAACTTATAAGGCTGGAATATAATCAGTAGAATGGAAAGTTGTGCTGCGGGCAGTTTCAATTAATGACTGTCCACCGGAATTCTTAGAACTGGTCGAGCGTATTATTAGAACAATGAAAGAAAAAGCATTCTTGAGATCGGACCATTGGCGTAAGAATAGAAAAAAAAGTGAGTTTAAAGAGCACTAATGAATAGAACTATTTTTGTTCTCGGTGATTTTAGTAGTCATTTTAAAAATTAAAAAAAGCAGTGAAGTGATAGAGGAAAGCAGAGAAAGACGTATAAACTGACCAACCTAATTATTAATTAAAATTTTATTCATACTGTACTCCATATACATGCGGGAGTAAAAATAATAGTCTAGTATCGTCAGACCACTCAGTGGACAGCTATTGTGGAACCTACCTGAACTTTATTTATGGATTTTCCATTTAGTCAACCAAGCATAATGGCCACGGAACTCTCTAACAACCAGATCCTCTCACAATCAAGCCAAAGTCATCTACTTAAATTCTAATAGGGATTGTTTTGGTCAGAATATTTCAGAGCTTATCACCATCATTCGGACCAGCGACTTTTGTTAAAATCAACATATTCTCTATGCTGTAAGCTTACAGATTATTAGCCTCAGCCACGTGAACATTCGCTCTTAAGAGGTAACTTTGATCTTTTCTTAATCTGCCTTAAATGAACATTAATAATGGCTAAAGAAACATGTGTTATTTCAATTTAAATAAAGTAAATTAATAATTTATTAAAATGTTTAAGAAAATGCAACTCTGACGTGTAATCACACGCTTTCATTAATATGTGTATGAATTATATATGTATATGTAATGGAATAAATGAATTATATAATTTGCTAATAAATCTTAGGATTAATTACCACTTATATATATTATTTACATTCTAGTTTTCTGTTGACTGATGGGCTATTGTAATAGGATTGGATTTAGATAGAAATTATATTTAGAGATATAAGGTGTCTCTTAATGAGATCATCCATAGCTTTGTTCTCCCGATAAACATTGTTTTCCCAGACCCTCGAGATTGAGCTAGTTAGGATAAAATACCCAAAGAGTATCCATTGGAATTTTTGTTTGCACTTTCGAGATGTATAATTCTTATTAAATGGATAAGATTGGCGCTTGAGAGGGGCTTCGGCCTTTGCTCATAAATATACATGCTCGAAGCTTAGGGTAATAACTACTTATACACACTAAATTTTTTGAACAAGATTGTGGGTCGAATGGTAAAATGGCTGCTTAGTGTGTGGCATGGTATTCAAATACTGCTTAGTGGTTAATATATATATATTGTAACAGGCACATACATACGTTACATTATTTTTTATTAGTAAACATAAAAAAAAAAAGTTTGCCAATAAAAATTTCTTTTTTAAGAATTAAAAACTGAAAATTAAAAAATAATCTTAAACTCGCATACATATGAAATCGTACAGATAAATAATTATTAAAATAAAACTTTATTAAAAAAATAGTAGTTTAAAACTCAATTTTCAGAAAAGATTTAGAGATAAAAATATATGTTTAAGTTTGAAAACAAATTAATTAATCTTTTGTAAAATGGAAATGATTATTTTTAATTAGTAAACTAGCCTTTGGGCATTTAAATGTATAAGCATCGGTCAGATAGGAAAACAATAGAAACTTTTAGCAAATGAAAGAAATCCATCGGGAAATTGGACCTCAACGAAAAGGTTTTCACCATCATGATGTAATGTTGAGTTAATTCACAAAATTATTACAAAAGAAATGGTTTGAAAATAAAGGAATTAATTAGTTATTACGAGAATACAGATATGTGTTAGTGCAGAGTCGAAGAAGAAGGGATTGAAAAGACACACTCTTCAATCCCTTCAGTTCTGCTAGGAAAGAAAGAGAAATGAACTATCATTTTATATATTGAGGACCAACTAAACTAAAAGACCTCCGGATAAATAAAAAAAACAATGGCTAACTCAACCAATCTCTTTAGGACGGCATGGGAATTCACGTTCATGGCAAGCAATGGATAAAACTATGGACATGTTAAAACCATAAGAACTTTATAATTAATGAACATTAAATTAAAAACTTTCCGTAGTTAAATAATACAAATAGAATCCTATCTGACCAACATAAATTAATATTAATAATATCATTTGATGTATTTTTTTTTATTTAAAATCATTTCCATTTTTTTTTTTTTTGTTCTTTTAAGTTTCTATTATGATTTTTGTTTTTCGTTAGATTAAATTACATAAATGTTAAACTTTAGTTGGGCGTGAATGGCTATATAGATTTGTAAAGTTATATTAGGGGAGGGTAATCTTGGGTTATTTGTTTCGTGGTTGAATTGGGTCGATGAATTGGATATATTGATGTAGTTAGTAAATGTAATTCGAGATTCGCTACGGGCAGAATCGCTTGTATATGCCGCACACTTCCTCTTGCCTAGGGAATGCGATCGTAAATCGGCAAAATGACCGCAGTCCGTTTCTATGGAGTTTTTTTTTGTTCTTCTCATTAGATAGATGTAATATTCCTATCTGACAGAGTCAATGTCTTATCTTAACCTATTTTGTGTTGCCGTATTCGTATTACATTGAATACATCGATATATCAGATGGATTGACACCAGGTTAACTGCGAATTTTTAGCCTAAGGTTAAATGGGGATAGAATGTTTTATCTTCAAATGCAAATCTATGTAGTCCATTCATACTCGACACCCATAAATAAAATTGCATTAAATTTAAGTTGGGTATAGACGCTTGCATGGGTTCATTACCGGTTAATTATGTTTTTGGTTTTCATAGGTGATCAAAATATATAGACATTCGGTAAATACTAATACCTTACGGTGCGTATCTAAGATGTATTTATTCGGATGTCTTTTAAGTTATTGGTGTTAATGCGGTGTCTTATGATGAACACCATTGGGTTTCTTGTATTCCCTATGCAATTGATGGTATCAATGATTTTGTATTTTGATCGTTTATGTTTACTTTGAAATGTTTTTAACCGTGTAATCTATGTAACCGATCTATACTCTACATTATAAAACAAACTTTCATAAATCCATCTGTGCGAACTTAATTAAAATGTAAACTTATAATATTATAAAAATTAAAATGTAAATTTAAATTATAAAATCAAATTAAAATCTAAAATAAACATATTAAAATAATAATGTTAAATCTTATATATATGTATGTGCGTAAATAAATTTTTGTATGTTAATTACTGGCAGTGGCTTATTTTATTTATTTTTTAATATTGAAATATAATTAGATAAGATATTATATTACTAAATCTCTGTTACTCTCTGAGCTAGTGACTTAGGCTAACGACCGGAATCAAGATTAAAAAAAAAAAAATTTTTTTTTTTTACTTACGTACCTGCCTACTTTATAAATTTTTCTAGGTTCAAATGCCTAGATGGCGCCCTGTAGTGCAGATCACGTTAAGTTCTATTCTCCGGATAATTATAATATATATATATAAATCTTTATGTGAAATAATTATAACTAATTTCTATAAATTAAATATGAAAATTGGAGGACCATTTTTGGATCATTTTCTAATTAAGAGAGAAAAAAAACTGTTTGATGAACTAAACCTGAAAATCATTTGGTCATTAAAAGTAAATGTAATCATGAATTTAGCACTTGTGTAAGTAGGATGATTCCATTCAAAGATGAAGTTTGAATTATATTATTATTATTATACTTTTTTTATATATTTTAAATGCAATTTGACCAAGTGATTTTACTCTGTATCTATTAATAGCTAGATATTCATTTATTGTCACTATTGAATGGCTAATTAGGTTGGTTTGAGCTGCCTGCATGAAAAAAAAATCTAAGCCCATTCTAAAGTCTGATATTATTAAAATTGAATACATGATCAAGTTTTGTTTTAAAAAAAAACTCCCATTAATGAACAACAGTACTGTTACATAAATTATCAGCTGATTTATTACTTGTAAGCTTGTAAAAAGTTTGAGCACCAGAAATGACAGAAATGAATGCAATCCATGGACTTAAGCTTCAGAATCTGATGCTGTATCATCACACTAAACTAGGAAGGGCAAAACTAATTAAGAAATTGAATAGCTTTATTGTTGGTATCATAAGAAGTTTGAGCACTGGAAATGACAAACCTGAATATGATCCATAGACATTAAATTTCAGATTCTGCCATTCTGTCACTACACCACGCAATACATAAGTACTGTTTATTATTGGCAATGATTGTAGAGATAAAATATAGATATAAAAAATGGACTTTGTAAGCAAATTTTAATTTAATATTTGGGATGAGATGTACAAAATTAAATCTGATGCAGCTACTGAAAAAAATTCTTTAAAAGTTATATTTGGTGTAGAGTTGTGAGATGAAAGTTATCAAAACTGTTACCATAGGCAATGAAACTCAGGTGTTGATGAGTCTGTAACACTGCTAAACATAATTTCTACTTTAATGAGGGATCAGTAATGACCATTAATATAATTCTATAAAGTGATTTATGGGAAGGTTGTGAGTGCAGAAAGTTTGACACTTATAATCAAACTATAGTAAATTATAGTCTATAAAATTCTAAACAAATGATGAAAATATGTGTAAAAGATTGTGATCTATGTTAACTGAATAGTGCTGCTTCAGCATAAAATGCCAATCTTAAGGATCACTTATCTTTTTCACATGTTTTTGGTCATATGTTTCGGAAAATTATGACAAATAGAAATTTGAAATATATATGTATATAAAGCTAAAAGGATGTCTTTTAAAATATATATATGTGTGTGAAGTTAAAATTAAAATATGAGCTATGTAGCATCTCGGATGAGAGAGGTTGGTCTGACTTCTGGTCTGATGGATGGTTATGATATGATTGAACTAAAATAAAAGATGTAGTGAGATAATAATAAAATTTGAAATAAGATTTATTTTATTTTATTAAAGATAATTGATTCTGAAGATAGGGAGTACCGCTGCTAATTGTAATGGCTTTATTGCTGGGGGGGGGGGGGGATTCATAAGAAATTCGAGCGCCAGAATTGAGAACGCTAAACTGTGCTGGTCGCACTGCTAATTATTTGTTATTCTAAAATTTCAGGTAATGTGAATTTATATACGTGATTTATTTTTAAATTTTATTGTTAATTCAATTTACGCACCAGTAAAATGTCGAGCAAATTTTATAGTATTATAAAGTAACATGAGGATTCTTTTCTAGCACGAATAGTTTAGTTTTTGTATTTTAATCATTTATTTGATCAGGAAATATAAATCTATAGTTCTGTTTTTTTTTCTTATTCTAGAAGCATTCTGTGAGAAATAATTCAAGATGGATTCCGTTTTATTTATTTTTTCATAATCTTAGCAAAAGCCATCTAGACTTTTTAAAATTCTAAATTTACTAATAATTCATTTATCTTTTGTTATTATTAGTCCAATGCAAACAGAAGCTATCTAATAAAGCTATATGTCACATTTTCCTAATCATGTTTTGACATACTGTTTTATAAGTGCTCGTAATTGTACATTCTTTACTCAATATTATAAAATTGAATCTTATCAATATGATATCTATTAACCCAGCTAACATAAGACTGATTTTATACTATTGTCAATTTCCAAACATAAACATTTTTTTTTATTCAATAATAAATGATGATCACTTTCAATAAGTATCAGTAGTGT
The DNA here is from genome assembly GCA_028023455.1 of Epiperipatus broadwayi. NCBI lineage: Eukaryota > Metazoa > Onychophora > Udeonychophora > Euonychophora > Peripatidae > Epiperipatus > Epiperipatus broadwayi. The sequence continues at coordinate 321,781 of JAQFVV010000588.1, read as the reverse complement.
CCCTAAAGTCACTTAACCATGCATATGCCCGGAGCACCAGGGGCTAGTGCCTTAAAAAAATCATAAAACATTCCGATAACCACTACTGAGTCCGAACTTAGTTTGTCAAATTTTAAAATAATAAACTATTTAAGATCCACAATGACACAAGAAAGACTATGCAACCTAATGTTGCTTTCTATACAAAATAAATTATGTGAAGATTTAAATTTAAGTAAGATAATAGATAAATTTGCTAAAATTAAATCAAAGAAAATAAAGTTGTATTAATTTTGTTTTTCTTTTATATTAATATTAAGTATTATTATTTAGATAAAAATAAATGTTGTATATGTTCCTTTCTTGTATTAAAAATTAAAGATTTTATTTATTCATTCATTTTTTTTATTTACTGATGGCCCCACTCCATATTTGTACCTGGGCCTCAAAATCCAAAGGACGGTGCTGAATTTAATCTCTGTACACAAAGAGAAGGGGAAAAACAAAAGAGATTTTATTGCTAAGTTCAGGAAGCTTGAATTTAACTGAATTCATGGATTTCTTAAATGAAGTTTTGAAAGATCGTTTCACTTGTGGAAATGAAAGATCATAATCTTAGCATCAAGCTTTTAATGGACACTAATATTATATTTGATTCAACTATCTCTTAGGTGACTCTGAGACAATAGTGAGTCAGGCCACTCCATTTTGAAACAGGTAACTCATTGAAGAAAATGGACTACAGTATTAAATTTGCCAATCAAAAAACTGAATCAAACAAATACTCAGCTGACAATAATAAAAAAAATGCCTAAATAAATTGGTAAAAACAAATGTAAAACTTTGCTATAGATGTGGCAATTTAAAACATGCACACATTGATTATCTACACTAATATACAATTTGTAGATTTTGTAAGTGTATCGGTCACATAGAAGTTTGTTTTGAAAAGAAAAAAGTCACTAAGAAAAAAATGTGAAGAGTCCATTCCAAAAAGGAATGTAAAATCAAATAATATCAATACCTGAAGAACAAAATAAACATTAATAATCATGAATAATATGTTAGCAACTGCAATTACCTTGAACAGATTATTAATATAGATGGAAATGCAATGGATGAAATTAATTATAAAATTAAACATGGATGGAGTGCTTTTGATAGAAAAGGAAGGTTTTTAATAGATCTGTTTTATCAATTCTTATTTATGGATCTGAAACTTAGATCTTAACAAAAGAACAATATCTGGATTCCAGATTATTCTATATAGTATAGAGAGAACATAATAAGACTTAGATGAAAAAGCAAACAGGTATTGTTGACATCATTGAAAGAATTAGGAGAATGAAATGAAGCTGTGTTGAATATATTTCTAGAAGTATGATAATAGATAAAATAGTAGAAATCTTAAATTGGACTCTAAGACATAAAAACCTAGAGAGAGACAATGTGTTTGAAATGAATGGATGAAATAAAGAAGTTTGTTGGGATTTTTGGACATGAGAAGTTATAGATCAGAGAAACTAGATTAAACTCGGAGAGATCGTCATCTTTCAATAAATCGGTAATTGTTGAAAATGGCGATAATTGCTGTCTATAGTTAGAATGATAAAATGTTCTACTTTAAAAAGGTGTATTGTGTTTAACAATTTGTTTTTTGACTTCTGACTTCCCCCTTTTAAATAAAAACAATAAACATTTTAGATTTACAGTTCTTAATTTTAATCTTCACTTTTATGTAAAGTGGAACATAGTGTATATTCAATAAAATGGTTTCATGGGGCAACAATGTGCCGGTTGATTTTCATTGTAAAATCAAATTGCTTTACGATGACATGTGAGTTACTTTTTCACGAAAGTGGTGTAGTGAAATTTACTCTGCAGAAATATTATTCATCATTGGATAATCTCTAGTCTAATGAATGACTAATAAAAATTATTAATAATGCAATTTTAGTTTATTTTGTTATATTAGGCTAGAGGTAAACTATTTTAACATATAAATAAGAAGGAGATACATTATTAATATGTTATAATAAAATAATTTACGTAATTAAAATTTTAATTTTTTTTTTTTTTTCGTGTCCTTTTTTCTTACTATTTTTGCGATTGTGAAATTTAATAACTCTGTTTAATGAACTAAACTGAAAGTATATTTTAGCATTTTTGGAAAATATTATTTAAAATAAAATCCCAACATTCATAAGATGTCTATTTTGCAATAAATACAGCCTATTATATTTTACATTTAGTATTGATATAAGCCAGTGTTCTTCAACCCTTGGTCCGCGGCCCGGTACCGGTCCGCGGAACTTTTCTGCAGGTCCGCCTGCTAGACGGGCAGTAAAAAGTTTGTAATAATAAATAATAAGAGTTTAAACTTTTAATTAATATAGCCAATTTTTATTTATTTTTCATCTCATTTTTACCCAATTAAAAAAAAAAGAAAATAGAACGAAAACAAAATCTAATCAATCATTCATAAATTAATTTGTTTTTCTAGTTATCACAGATGTGTATGGGTGTGGGTGGATGTAGAATTAAATTTTTTATTACTTTTCTAAAAAAAATTTAAAATAAAGTTTTTTATTATATAAACTCCATATATATATATAAAACTTTATCTTATATATTTAACATTGTTGTTTTGATCAGTTATAACAATTAGGCTTATCTTTAAGAAAATTTATCTATAGACTTCTGCCGGTCTGCGAAATGTTATCCTTATTTTTGCTGGTCCGCGGAACCTTATCCTTATTTTTACCGGTCCGTAGGTGTGAAAAGGTTGAAGACCACTGATATAGGCAATAATGGATACATTCATTATTTCTTGCGAATAGTTTTTAAACGTTTACAAAAGTAAGATATATCCATAAAAATATACAATGTCTGAGTCTTTATTTAAAAAACAAATTGTCTGTAATATTTTTAAATTGTTATTTTGAATCGCATTTATAAAGAATTTTTTTTTTTTTTAGTAATCAATCTTTTTTTTTTTTTTACAATCAATTCGGAATTTAATAAATGCATGTATATTAATAAAACAGATTTTAATGGTTTTCGTTTTTCTTTTTTTAATAGTAGATTACTGCTGTACTTTAGCAAGCTAAATTTAGGCAATATACAATGTTTTTTTTAACAAATTCAGTTAAGTATAAAGTTGAGAAATGTGATTTCTTTTGAATAACTTTTCTATTATTATTCATATACCCACGTTCCCTTCATCTATCTGAATCTCCAATCAATTAGTGTACTTTGCTGCAGGAATCCATCCAGTCAGTAAAATTAATATTTAGCTTGTAACTTTAATGTCATATCCTAATTATATATAATAAAAATATTTATTATTACTATTACTTTTGTGTGTATGTGATGAAATTAAAAATATATAAATATATATTCCTCTATAAGAAACTATTGAATTGGTCATTTTCCTACAAGGGCTATTTAATGATTATTTTATCTTTTACCCATAATATATATAATAATGCATAGAGAAATCAATGTATTCACATATATTACTTTTATAAATCTCCACATATACACTCTAATGCAAATTTTTTTATGTAACTGCTTTAATTTTCTAACAGTTTCAACTGTCATGCAGTCTTCATCAGAGCTATAACATTTAAACATATATCATATAACCATTATTCTATATAATATAAAAATACATATTTTACATTGTTATTCATAATTATATTTTAATTTTGACCCTATACCTTTACTTCCCTTTTTTCCTAATTATTATTTTCTTATTATTTCTTTACTATTGCTACTTTCTTTTTATTTTTTACCTTTTCTTCCTATTTATCATCCAATCAATGTTTAAAAATGAAATAATACAAAGTGATATAAATATTTAATATCCATACAGTGGGAGTACAGTATAAAATTGAAACTATAATTTATATCATACAAATTATGAGTTACTAGATTGATCATAATTTGTATTTCATTTTGCAACAAAAAAAAAGTTCAGATATTCTAGAATTTAACATCAGAAACTCACCAAATACATACAGGTGTTGACGTTAAGCTCCAGCATACATGAAGAATTTTAAAAGCTTGCATTTAGTTAAAAAAAATTAAATGCATGGCAGTTTGTGTAACATAAATTAAAGTTTGATTTGTTTATTGTGAAAGAAGTGATAACTTTTATATACATTATAATAGGATACATCCAGTGAAATTAATTGTTTATATATATATTTGTAGCATATGATCAGTTGGAGATAATTAGCAAAAAATAAAATGTATCATATATTCTTGAATTACATCTACAAGTGCATATTAAATAAAGAACATTTATTTAGTATTGAGAATGATAATTTATTCGCCAAAAAAAATTATAAATGATTTAACCAAAAAATATACTTATAAATAAAATGTATGTAGAAATGTAATTCATTCATAATGGTTTGATTACTTTTTGCTTTCTTTTTATTTAATATACATTTTATATTGTTTTTATTTGACACATTTGTTGCTACTATGATTCTGTTTTTTGGAATTTATTATGAATTTGCATTTCAGCACATATTTTATTTCTTATTAAATAATTTTTACCTTTTTTTTTTTTTTTTAGCAATAAATCATTTTTTATTGCAAAGTAGATTTTTTTAAATTTATTTAATATAAACTTGTAGCCATAAATTTAAAAATAAATGTGTATTTTTATTTTTTTATCAATTAGTCATTTTTTGTATCATTAGTAAATACTATAGAGCTCTAACTTATGGATAGTCCATACTCTACATAAATATCTTTTTTTTAAAAAAAAAACTGTATCTAAGAGAAATTAAGATTATGAATACTATATATATATTGAGTTCATATTTATACTAATACTTTACAATAACCAATTAACAGTTGATTGAATAAAATTAATAATTATTTTTGCATTCTTAATTTTTAGCCGTTTAACTGTGCGTGCACACCCAATATTAGGCTAATTATTTTATAATCTTGAATTTTTTTAAAAAAAAACTATAAGAATTTTTATTACAATGATGAAAGAGTATTTATTTTATTTTTAAATACAGCCTTAAAAATAAGTTAGTATTTAAAAAATGTTTTTTTTTTTTAACCAAACATTTTTTTATCGTTTAAAATGAACAAATTAATTTTAATCACTATACTATATTTATTTAGCATAAGTCAAAAATTATGGTTAGTCAATGACTCTACAAGAAAGGAAAGTACTTTTTTTTCCTCAAATGACAGAAAGATTATCTTAAAAAAGTAAATTTCTGAGATATTTTTATTTTAGAGCTATATATTTTTTAAAACCAGCCAAATTGTATCATTCTATTATTATCTCTATAGAATGAATAATATGCTATACTAAATAAAACAAGACCCTAACGAATTAACTCACTTGTAGGAATAAAACTTACTACCAACATTCTAAAAGGATTAGCCTAGAAAGATTAACATATGTAAAGTACTTCTTCAAAAATTATTAAAGAGAAGTTTACACCTGCAGCAAATATGTGCACAATTGGATAATTAGTTTCATTATAATCTTCTAAAGGAAAACTATGCCAATTCATCTATCACTGGATTTATTTTTAAAATGAAAAACATGCTGACACTTTCTATTAAAAATAAAATGCCCAAATCAGTGCATGATATACTAGTCTATAATTAAAAAAGAATGAAATAAGCCAATAAAACTTATTAAAACAGGAAAAACTCTGTTTACAGTAGTGCCATTCAGTGCAAGCCAGAATAATCAATGGATGCCAGAAGGCTTGTGCATAAAATCCCTATCTATTGCCTACTCATCCAATATCCCCAGACTAGTTTCTATCAGTGAGGAGCCTTGGATCTGAGAGTACTGCAGCTAGATCTAATGCAACTCTCCAGTAGCATTAGATCCTAAGATCAAGGTTCAGTGTTCTCAGATTCAATGCTCCTCACTTATGAAAGCCACAAACTAGAAACTAATCTGTGGATATTGGATGAGTAGGCAATAGATAGGGATTTTATGCACAAACCTTCTGGCATTCATTGATTACTCTGGATAGCACTGAGTGACACTACTATATGGGGAGTTTTTCCTGTTTTAATAACAGTTATGAGCAAGCATAAGAAATGATGATCATGTGATGTTTAGTGGTTTAATAAAACTTATGCTGTATTTATTGGTAATAACAGAATAATAAAAATATAACAATCTTCCCAATTTAATGTTTAGATAAATTTCACTTTTAATTACATTAATGAATTATTTGAAAGTAAAAAAATAACATATTGTTATAAATAGTTAAATGAAAGTTGTCTAATTTAAATTTTTTAGAATTTAATGAACATTTTAGGAAAACAATGTCAGATTAAGGAATCTTACCAAAAAATTGTAATCTTACATTTAACATTAGAAAAAGTTATACTTTATGTATATATTATTTGTATCAAACATTTCTATAATTTGATTTGTAGTTGTGATTATAAATACATTATTATAATGGTAACACCAAATAAATTAGTAGAAAAAAAATATTGATATTTGTATTTTTATATTTTTATTAAAAAGAGATTGTGTGCATGAATTTAGAGAATATGTATATGAGGCATAAATATTAGTTAAAATAATATATTCTTAAAAAACTAAGTTGTATGTACATGTATATTACAATATTTTTTTATATAATATATAGGGTATATGAGCACAGACTTTCACACAGCCCACCACTCTCCACACTATCTCATAACACTGATACACTTGAACACATATATGTTGAAAAGATAAATAATCACCAATATATGTATTTCATGCTAAACCAGCAATCATCAGTTGGTCCAGATTACCATCTCTACACATATATGCTATAAGTGCTCAGATATATATTAAGATAGCCAAATCTCATACTTTAATGGACAGGCTTCAATCTACTCCACACTCCAACTCTTCAACCATCCATCCAATTGAAAATCTGATGATGGAATGCTCAAAGGCCAACCTAAGGCCAAGATTCTTACTATACCCATGTTGACCTAAAGTCAATCTGACCTCTCATGTACAGGACATAATCCATTTAATACATATTTTTATTTTGCTTATTTATACCAAAGAAGGATTGAAATAATTCCTCCCAGATTGTTATTATAATTACTAGAGATTTTTTGCATAAACCTCTTCTGTAAAATGTATACAAACATATATTTAAGCAGATTATGTTATGGAATAACATTATAGGGTGGCATTGCAGCATATTATTGGAAATATTTGCAAACGTTTCAAAATGTTACATTAAGAATTATTTTATTTAAACCTTAGAACTTGAAAACATTTGAATTATATAAATATGCTAGAGTTTTAATTATAAATATTTTCTGTTACCATTTTAAAAATATGAAAAACAATAAAAATGATTTCCAAACAATAATGTTAACCAGATCATGTGATTATGATTCATTATTTGAGTTAATATATTTTAAAACTCACTGTAGATACCAAAAATGTTATCTTGACCCAAAATTTTACAATATATTTATGAGAAACATTAAAATTAATGTTAACGATTTAATAAAAAAAAATTATAAAATTAATTGTGGATTGGATTGTAATTAATGATAATGAAAAACTTTTTATTCGTAGTTAATTATTTTATGTTGGTAATTTCACATGTATATATTTAGTAGACTTTAGGCATGATTTTTCATTACAAAAAGATTATTTGCTTTAATAAATTAAATTTTTATTAATTTTCAAAGAAATTTTATTGAAATTAATAAGAAATTACAGATCAAATGGAAAAAAAACATATACAATGACAAAAATTTAACATTACAATGAAAGACAATAAATGCAATATGTATACAATGATGAAACAAAATAGTTAATCATTATCAAAAATAATATATATATACAATGAAGTTTGGTAAATCAGTTAAAAAATCTTGAATACATGTCATTTTTTTATACTGTTACTTTTTTAAAAAAAAAAAATATGGGCTAAAAACTAGACCATTGTTTTATTAAAGATCATGTGACTGCAAATATTTCTGGAGAAGCCATTTTTTTATCTCTCAGTTTCATTTGGTCTAATTTATTTAGAAAAATATTAAAATATCATTTTGTGCTATTTCCATATATGAATATCCATTTTGTGCACCATAATGCTATAGGTTAAATGAAGTGTGGCCATTGGTATATATGGGAAAGAATCCCTAAAAAATGAATTAATTATAGTTTTAAGAGAAAAAACTTTCTACATATTTTTATAATTAATGTCTGAACTGCTGCAAGCCTGGAACAATTGTAAAGAAAATGAAGCAGTGTTTCATCCTCTCCATGACACAACTCACATTAGCATAAAATCTTTTATATCTAAAGAAATATAGAGTTGGAAGAACCATTATATTAATTTTAAAAATAAAATCAAAATACTTTGGTTCAGGAGACCAATTTTTAAATTTGTGTAGAAATTGTATGTTGTTTGAGTGCAGAAGAATTATGATCATTTTGAAGGTTGTAGTAAAAAAAATTCAAAAACTTTTCAATAGATATGTTTTTGCTTCAATAATGTTATCTATATTTTCTAATGATATTAAAAAAATAGGCAGTGGCAGTGGTCTATCTTCAGGAGTTGTTTTCAACTTATGTTTGAGTAAAGGAAATTATTTAATTGTGAATATTAGAACATTTATTGTTTTCTGAATATTAAAAACATTAATAGAATGAAGTCATAGACTATTTGAAGATGGAGGTAAATTTGGACATTTCATAGAAAGCTACTGTCCTTTTATGTTATAGTAACTTTATAAATTGTAAATTTATGCATGACATAAACAGTTTTGTAAACTGTATGATAGAAATGCAGTATGAAATTTTTGTTATTATTAATTGTTTTGAATATAATGATAGATATGAATTTGAGAGAGAAGTCACTAGTAAAGCTTAGATAGAAATTAAAACCAAGAAAATTGAAAGGTTTGCCATAAAAAAACTGAGAAAGAAATTGACTTACATAAATTACCCAGGCTAATATCTTATCTATGATAAATTTAAGTTGTTTGTATATTCATGTAAAATATTTAGTAATATAGGGATTTGTTTTGCTTTTTTATGCTAAAAATATTGTATTGTCATTCATATACACTTGCATAATATATTTATATTTATGCCCAATAATGCCAGGTATTTTTTATTCTATTGTCTTAATGAGAGGGTTAATATATTGAACTGGGTGGGGTGTTTTATCGATCACTTGCAGGTGAAAACAAACTCTATATCATTTTTTATTCTTTAAATAAAATAACTTGTGAAACGATATTGTAAAACTTTTATACAGAAAATTATGATACAATTATTTATTTTTAATATATTTTATCTACACCAATGCTATTTAAATATTGCACCACCACAGCCCCTTAGGCAGAGAAGAAAAATGCCCAGAGGGCACTTGTGACCAAGCCAGAGCTATGTATAAAAAATATATAACTGTGACCATGTTTGAAGGATACAGATCTTCTCAGCTGCAGAATTCAACACCTATCATTCAAAGCACTTTTTTTGTTTCAGAGTAAACTCCAGGCACCAGTCAGTTACCCAAAGATAAATGACACACTTTGAATGATTGGCAAACTAATTCAGCACCTAAGATATCCCAACTAGCTCAATCAAAAGGAATAGAATGCACTACTGTTTTAATTAGTGGTAAAAGAATTGATCAACAAGTATTAAGTTTAAAGATAATTTATTAGCTGATGAAATATTTATTGTAAGTTTTAAACTATTTCTATGAAATCTTAATTAAATCAAACAATGACTTATACTAACCTCTGGCACACACACATTATAAATAAGATATATGATAGCAATGTAATTCAGCATTAAAATAATTACAAGCATTCAAAACATACACATTAATAGTTCATTTATGCAGTTATAGAGTTCATTTATTAACTGACTTTGGACATTGACTTCTTGCTGGTTGCTGCTTAATGTGATAATTTTCCAACCAGTTGGATTCGAGGTTTTATGGAGGTTCCTTTACTTACTATTTTGTGGCACTATTCTTTAAGATAGTTAGATATCCCTGGCAGTTTTTCAAGTTTTTAGGCAGGCATCACTTTTACCGAGTAGGCCACTAGTTCCATTGGACTCAGACTGGAGCGAGGCTGTATGATTCCAATGGTTTCTAGCACTGTATTGTCCTGGTAAACACTGATTGATTTACTGATTGTCTGAACTGATTAAAGAACTGATATACTGAACTGAACTGATTGACCGATGAAAAACCAGACTATGTGATGACCTGTTGTCATTTTGTTAATTAGTTTTTGTATCCACCAGCTATATCTGTTGTTGGAATTCGTCCACTGTTTTTGATTACATTCTTTTGATAAAATTTTGATCCTGTTTTCAGTTGGTAGCCATTGCTAATTTGTTGTTTTGTGGATTTTTTTTATTAGTAGCCATTGCTGAGTCTGTTTTTTAATTTTTTAACTTTCATCTATCATTTTATTAACATACACACATTTTACTATACTTCTTTATTTTTTACAATCATTCACTATTTACACTTGTATATTTTATTTCTTTCAAATAATGGGAAAAGACTTTTTCTTTAAATTGAATGAAAAAAAGAGATATTTTTTATTTTATGTAAAAGATTTTTATTTTAAGCTTTTAGTTTTTTTTTTAAGTTATATTTTCTATCCCCTTCCAATTAATTAATTATAACCTTTACTGATAAATGACATTTACAGACAAGTTTAAAAACTTCTTAAACTTTTATAGATTATTTTCTTTTAGCAAACTGAATTTTGTTTTAAACTAATACTAATAAAACTCTTTAGACTTGTATACATTTATTTATTTTCAAACAATATGTTTTTACTCATTTTATGGACAAATTATTCTGCAATACTTTTATTATTTTATTATCAATTTTAAACTTTATGTTGTTTTATGAGAATTTTTTATTTTTTGATAATTGTAAACACAATTTTAATTTTAATGAGTGCTCTCAGTAGCATTACAATATATAGGAAAAAGTAATGCACTGAAAAGTGAGCCTTAGGATATCGATTGATGAGGAATAAATGGGGATATTTTCCCATTTACTATAACATGTAGTCCATGGTTTAAAAGAAGATTAGTTAGCAAATATTATGTAGATCAAGATATTGCTGTTTCTGCAAGAGTTTGTATAAGAATATCAATTTGAACAGAATCAAAATTGAAAACAATTAGACTATATTTTTACCACTCTGAACTATGGTCAAAATTGATCTATAAAGTGTAACAGGCACATACGTCATTACATTATTTTTTTTATTAAACACAAAAAAAGAAAAGTTCGCAAATAAAAACTTCTTTTGTTTAAGAATTAAAAATTGAAATTAAATATCATCTAAACTCAAATATATATATAAAATTGCACAGATGAAAAAAAAATTATTAAAATAAAACTTTATTAAAAATAGAAAAAGTATTTTAAAAGCAAAAACTTAAAAAGATTTAGAGATAAAAATATATCTTTAATTTTGGAAAACACATTAATTAATCATAAAATGGAAATGATTGTTTTAATTAGTCAAATGTAAATTAACCTTTGGGCATTTAAAATGTATAAGCAATGGTCAGATAGGAGAGAAAAACAATGGAATCAGACCTCAGTGAAAAGACCATCACATCGTTGTGATGTAATATCCACTGGATCTGAAAGGCTACTATAAAAAGTGAGTAAAGAAAATTAGAGGGGGAGATGTATGACAGCAGTGGTGAGATGTATTAGTGTGGAGTTGAAGGAGAAGGGATTGAAAAGATGCACTTTTCAATCCCTTCAGTTTTGTTAAAAAAAAAGAAATGACATTGTTTTCTACATTAAGGACCAGCTAAAGTAAAAGACCTCTGTATAAGTAAAACACAATGGCTAACTGGATACCAATATCTTCAGGACAGCATGGGAATGCCCATTCAAAATTACAAACAACTACAAATTATGGACCTTTTAAAACCGTAAGAACTTTAGATAATTCATGAACATTAAATTGAAAACTTTCCATATTTAAAATAATTGCAATAGAATCCTATCGGACCAACTTTATTTATTAATAAGTAATTTTAATTTGATGTATTTCTTTTGTAAAATCATTTCCATTTTTTTGTTTTTTAAGTTCTTATTATGATTTTTGTTTTTGTTAAAATAAATTATATAAATGTTAAACTTAAGTCGGGGAAGAATGGCTGTAAAGTTATATTAGGGGAGGGTAATCTTAGGTTATTTGTTTTGTAGTTAAATTGGGTCAATGGATTGGATATATTAGTGTAATTAGTAGATGTAGTACGAGATTCGCTACAGGCAGAATCGCTTTATACACTGCACACACTCATTTTGCCTATGGAAGAAATTATAAGATGGAGACCGCAATTCCTTCCTATGGAGTTTTTTTTATTGCTCTTATCGTCAGATAGATGTAGTATTCCTATCTGACGAGAGGCAATTTCTTCTCTTAACCTAATTGTGCTGTCATATTCGTATTACCTTGAACACATCGATATATCAGATGGATTGACGTTGGTTTAACTGCGAACTTTTGGCCTAAGGTTAAATAAGGGATAATTTTTTTTTCAAGTGCAAATCTATGTAGTCTGTTCATACTCGACACTCTAAATAAAAATGCAGTAAATTTAAGTTGGGTATGGACGTTGCATGGATTCTTTATCAGTTACTTATGTTTGTGGTTTTCATATTTGATTAGAATATATAAGTCATTGATGTCAATGCGGCATCTTATGATGAATGCCATTGGGTTTTTTGTATTCTCTCTGCAATTGACGTTATCAATGACTTTATATTTTGATCATTTATGTTTATTTTGAAATGTTTTTAACTGTGAAATCTATGTGACCGATCTATACTCAACATTATAAAACAAAGTTTTATAAATCCATCTATGCGAACTTATAAAAATTAAAATGTAAACTTATAAAAATTAAAATGTAAATTAAAATCTAAAATAAAAGTTTAAAATGTAAGTTAAATTTTAAAATGTAAAACTGATCACAAACATGTGCGTAAATAAATGTTTGTGTGTTAATTTCTGGCAGTGGTTTCCTTTAATTTGAAAATGTTTTTAGATAAGAATTATTTTATTATCTCTGCTGTTCCACTGAGCTAGTGACAATGGGCTAACGACCAAAATCAAAATATATAAAATAAAATAAAAAAATTTTTTACTTACATATCTGCCTACTATATAAATTTTCTAGGTTCAAATGCCTAATGGCACCCTGTAGTGTAGATATGTTAAGTCTCCTTTCTGGATCGTTATAAAAGAAAGGCTGCCTTTCCAGTAGATGAACTGTTTTTTAGAAAATTGCCTAAATAAAATGATTAGGTAGTAGATAGGGTTCACTTTTATCTTTCGATATAGGTCACAAGTTAGTTAGAGGAGATGTCACCATGGAATTTTTATTAAGGGTACCATTGATATTGGATATAATCCCTATATTTTATACACTTTCTTTGTTAAAGAAATTATCAAAATTTGCAAGGAATAGGGTTATAAATTAGCTAAAGTGTGCAAATACAAATCTAGGCATTGTTATTGTTGTTGTTTCTGCTGCTGCTGTTGATGTGGGTTTGTTCTTTACTATGTAAATAACTTTATAATACACTCTTAACTCTGAAAATTGTTGAATTTAGATTGTTTTCATTATTTGCATTTTTTTTGTTTTATCTGAACAATTTAATTATTTTACTATTAAAAGAATTATTATCTGAAAAGGAATTTAAGTCTGGCTTTTCATTTTAATGTGTGCTTATATTAGGGTGACCAGATGTCATGATTTTTTGGTATTTGTCCCTATTTTTGATTAGATGTCCCAGTGTCCTGAAATATATTTTTGCGACTATTGTATGTCCCGATTTTCAAATAATCATAATTATTATTTGTCTTGCATAAGTAATTCATTGGCAAAATGATAATTTCTTGCCCTCTCTATCCATTTCAGTCTCTATAGTAATATTATAAAAACTTCAGACAAATTCCAACACCAAAACAAAGATCACTATTACATTATATGGACAGTTTCTCAAGCTAGACATGTTCTCACATCCAACCTCATCTTGGAGCATGTGCAATTGTATTTTTGTAGGCTAAAATTTGAATTATACTTGCACCTGTTTTGATTGACAGTGTAGTTTTACTAATTTTGATGTTAACTTTCTATAGTGATAAAATTAATAGGAATAGTAATAACCCTAAACAATAGACAACATTCCACAAAGGAAGTGTACTTACAATGATGAATATACACAGAAATGGAGTTTTATAAAAAAAAAAAAAAAAAAAGGATGCAATGTCATAAAAATAATTGGTCATTATGTCACAATTTTTGATCGAACCAGTCTGGTCACTCTAGTTTATACTATACACATGCTTTCCTAATTCCTTTTGCTCAAATAGGAGAACAATATTTTAGTTTTAGATTCAAACTATATCTTGGTCATATCATTACCAATTGAGTGTATCAAGGCTAGATTATTTACTGGGGAGGCGAAACCTCTAGAAACATCAACATTTATGATATTTTACTTATGTCTGGGGAAAGCATAATAATGATTATTATTTCTGTGTAACAATATTAAATATTTTTCCAAGTTGAAGTTAATTCCACCAGGCAACATAAAATAAATGTTTCTTCATTCCATATTACTAAATGTATTTGATATTACTTAGTAGATAGGACAAATGTTAGTAAGTCATAATTAAGTGTGGGAAGTCTCAATTTTCACTTAAGAAGATACATATGATTTGTTCTTGTAGGGATCTTTATTATAGCTTTATAATTAGTCATTCTCCTTTTTATTAATTTAATTTTCCACAAACATACTTATTTGCAGTTACACTTTTTTTATTAATTAGTCCAGAGAATTTATAAAACTGGGTTTAGTACAATAAATTATTTATTTGGTTATAAATTTAGACTGGCCTTGTGACAATGGCCATCTATTTTGATATTTAGATTAAAGATAATTTGATAGTTTTTTATATAATTTCATGCTAACAATGCATAAGTAGATTTATGTTCTGTATACCCAGTACATCTCAGTTAGATGCTGTGCCATGATATGTAACTAACAGTGAATGAAAAAGACCATCTTATCTGAATAATAATATATGATCCAAAATTTATTCCATCACTAGGTAAATAGGTAATAAGATAGGTAGATAGATGAGTGATATATATATATATAGGTGGGAGGGTTGGTTGATCAGGCAATAGATAGATAGGTTAGGTAGGTAAGCAGGTAGGTAAATAAAATAAATAGTAGATAGCTAGGTAAGATATGTAAGTAGGTAGATCACATAGGTATGTAAACAGAATAGGCAGACAGCTAGGTAAGCAGGCCAGTATGAAGATAAATCAGTCTTAGATAGGAGGAAGGAAAGGGGCAAGATAGATAGATAGATAGATAGATAGATAGATAGATAGATAGATAGATAGATAGATAGATAGATAGATAGATAGATAGATAGATAGATAGATAGATAGATAGATAGATAGATAGATAGATAGATAGATAGATAGATAGATAGATAGATAGATAGATAGATAGATAGATAGATAGATAGATAGATAGATAGATAGATAGATAGATAGATGGATGGATGGATGGATGGATGGATGGATAGATGGATAGATGGATGGATAGATAGATAGATAGATAGATAGATAGATAGATAGATAGATAGATAGATAGATAGATAGGTAGATGTTAGGTCAATGGATAAGTGAATGGGAAGGCGGATAAGTAGATAAGTATGTTAAGTATATAGACTGATTGATAGATGCATATGTAAATAGATAGATAAGTTAAGTAGTTATATAGGAAGGAAAAGTAGAAAATTGATAAGTAAATAGTTCAGCAGATATATAAATAGATAAACAAGATTTCACACATTTTGCTCTTTTGTTTTTGATGTAAACACAAGAATTTTTGATGAGTTTCTAGTTATAGAGTAAAATATGAATCTTTTTGATTCTAGTGATTATAAACCTGATGGGAAAATTTAAATCTACTACAGGCTTTATATTGTTCACTATGCCAAACTTTTAGTCTGGCAACTTAATCCAGATAGCAATATCTTGATTTTTTAAAACTCGCTAAAATATTTTCTGTCTATTTCTATTAATTTATCTAAAATTAAACATACAATTAAATAAATTTATTATTAATAAAATTACAAAATAAAATAAAGTATATACTGCATCAGGAAATCACATGGTGTTTGTATAGCGGAAGTAGCATTATTTTGCTTTCAAGTTAGTCATTTGTACTCTGCCCCAAATTGCATTAATAATAAAATAAATGCCTTATTGTTTTACTGCCTATATATAATTTACCAAAATAAAAATTTTCACTATCTTACACAGGTCTTTCTCATTATTATGCGTAATGGATAAACGAAGAATGAGACCAACAGTATAAATCCCTTTGTTAAAAAGTAGGGTTAAACTTTTCCATCTCATCTAGTCCTGTTAAACATCTATTATGATGGATGGCCTCATCTGCTCTAAACATTATGCTATCAGGATTAAAAAAGTTTATTACATGCTAATTTTTCTATTATCATGTAGGGTTCCGAATAGCAGTTGAATGAACTGAGTTCAAAGTTTCCACATACTTGATCAAACCCTTTTTTTACTTTTTCTCAGATCATATAATTCGTTAACACTAAATTGACAAATTAATGTAAGAATTACTTCAGGAACCTAGCTCTGAACATGGAAAGTTTATAACTTAGGTTGTATGCTAAAAGATTAATAAATAGAACTAACTATTCTATTACAACAACCTCTTTATATCTGAGTGACAATACAATACCATGACTATTTGGATCACTTCTTTTTACTTAGCATTACTATTGGAAATTAAATTATTAGTAAAAATAGTTTTCTATAACGATCTCAACTCAATCCTTAACATCTTTGCTTTACAATCATCATCATTTCTTCACATTTTTAAATACAATTATTTTTTTCCTTTCTAGATTTAATATACATCTCTATGGTGTTAATGGCTTCTATGCTAATTTGATATATTTATTTCAATAAATGAAAATTACAAATGCTTGGAATGAATCATCAAAGTCTTAAATGCTTATAATTTCTTTATTCATAATTTATATATTTATAATGAAAAACAATGTCTTATAATGAATTCAGTAGTTCTCTACAAATCACGTATAAAGAATTTCATAGTGATGCTGCATACTACCCTAGACCCATAGTACTTTGGATGCCCAGTTGTCATTATAATCAGTTGATATTTATAAAGACATTTGCATAAAATGTGTAGGCTTTCATTATAATTTTGCTCAATAAATGGAGCCCTCTTAATTTTTTTTTTTTAAAAAAGAATACTTGTGCAGTAGCCAAGATAATTATATAAAAATTTTTTTTTTTTTTCCATTGGACACCATTAGATATTCAAACTGCAAAAAAAGTTAAAATTATAAATAATTTTTGCTTTTTATTTAAAATGTTGTATGTATAAAATTTATTAACTATATAAAGTTTATATTTAATTATGTTTTATACATAATTTGAAATTGTATGCAGCAATAAATAATATATTTTTTTCAGGGTTTTTTTTTAACTGTAAAGATATTTATTCATTATTTTGTTTATATATAACATTTAATTTATTTTTTATTTATAAATGCCTATATGATGGAATTATAATTGATATATTAAAAGAAGCAAGTGAAGAAAGCAAAGTTATATACCAAATGTCTAAATGATAAATATGTACCAGATGATTGGAAGAATGCAGTATTAATATTAATATTTAAAAAAGGTGATAAAAATATATTAGAAATTACAGACCTATCAGCCTTTTATCAGTTTTATACAAAAATTTTACCAAGATAATTACAACTTGTCTACAGAGAACATTGGCTTTTTACCAACCAATAGAATAAACTGGATTTAAAAGTGCTTTTAGTACAGTAGATCATATCCAGGTATTGAGAAAAGTTATAGAAAGGGCAAATGAATATGAGTTGCCATTATGCTTTGAATTTTTAGATTATGAAAAGGCATTTGATTATATAAACATTTCTTCAGTGGTTAAAGCATTGGATTATCAAGATATAGATCCAGGATATTGTCATATGTTAAAGAATATTTATAAAAATGCAACAGCAACAATTAGATTACATAATGATATTAGGAAAGTCAACATTGAGAAGGGTGTAAGACAGGGTGACTCCATATCTCCAAAACTTTTTACAGTGGTTTGCAAGAAGTATTTTGTGGATTAAAATGGGAAGCTAAAGGAGTGAAAGTAAATGGAGATTATTTAAGTGATTTAGATTTTTCAGATGATGTAGTTGTTTTTTAATTATTGCTTTAGAACTGCAGGAAATGTTGCAGGAATTATCAGATGAAATTAGAAAAGTAGGACTAAACATAAATGTTAAAAAGACTAAAGTAATGTTCAATGGATACCTTGGCCAGATTATTAATACAGATGGAAACATAATGGATGAAATTAATTGTAGAATTAAACTTTATTGGAGTGCTTTTGGTAGAAATAACTTGATACTAAAAGGAAATATGCCTATGTGTTTGAAAAGGAAGGTTTTTAATAAATGTGTTTTACCAGTTCTTACTTATGGATCAGAGACTTGGACACTTAATAGAAGAGCAATACAGAGACTTCATATGACTCAAAAAATATGGAGAGATGCATGAGAGTAACGAGAAGAAATCGAAAATGCAATATATGGGTAAGGGGTGTTACTGACCTCATTGAAAAAATTAAAAGTCTGAAGGGGAGTTGGACAATTAAAATCTTAAACTGTAGTCCAAGAGATTGTAAAGACCCAGAAAGAGATCACATGTGAGAAGAATGGATGAAATAATAAAGTGTGCAGGGATGACATGGAGGAGAGAAGCTAAAGATCAGAGAAGATGGATTGAACTTGGAGATATCATCATCCTGCAGTGGATTGATAATGGTTGTTGATGATGATGATGATATATTATTACTAATGATATGTATATGGTTATAAATTGTTGACATATTTTTTACAAACACATATAACATCTGTTGAAAACACTGTCTATTTTTATTCACAAAATCAGAAAAATCATCACACAATAACAGGACTAATGACATTCTAATTAAAGTGTAGCATTTTTTTTAACTCATTTTTTAAAATTAAATAATATCTTTAATAAATACAATACCTGTGTTACTCATTTTATTTGCTTTATTCCAAGACTAACTATTGTATGGTTAAATAGATGGTATTGTTCTATTCAAGTTCCCAAAATAGCATCTAGCTTGAGTAGGTTTGAACTCACCTATTTAACAACCACTTTTAAATTATTAAAACTTTTTGAAGTGAGATTCACATTAAATTCAAAAATCATACGTTTTGAATTCAAGTTAACTTGTTAGTATAAGGCCAGCAGTTACATATTTTAATGGTCACATATTTTACGGTATATTCAAGGATTCACATAATCTCCATTTCTTATGCTTGCTCGTAACTATTATTAAAACAGGCAAAGCTCTTCATACAATAGTGCCATTCAGTACAAACCAGAGTAATCAATAGATGCCAGAAGGCTTGTGCATAAAATCTCTATCTAGTGCCTACTCATCCAATATCCCCAGACTAGTTTATAGCTTATGGTTTTCAATTTTATTCTCATAGTTTTGTTGTTAAGCAGAGATAAAAGGTGGTTACTGGAGGATTGCATTAGATCCTAAGATTTAGGTACAGTGCTCTCAGAACCAAGACTCTTCACTGATGAAAGCCACAAGCTAGAAATTAGTCTGGGGATATTGGATGAGTAGGCACTAGATAGAAATTTTATTCACAAGCTTTCTGACATTCTGATTACTCTGACTTGCACTGAGTGGAACTACTGTATGGAGAGTTTTTGCCTGTTTTAATCTTCAAGAATTATATGTATATACTGTTGTATTTTTGTAAAAATTGCATACAAGTTATTGCACTCCAGAAAAACTAAAATTTATTCGAGAGATTATTTTTAGATCGTGTATTGATAACTGAAAAATTTAATTAAAGAATTAACATAATGGCAATTGATAAATTTCCAAGAAACATTTGCTGATTGCAAATATTTCTAGATAAGAGACCTTACCTTACTGGAGAAGGTAATTAATTGTCACAGTTATCAGAAAGCTATAAAAAGAATAGGTAACAAGTACATCAAGCCATTCGAGTGCATCTCCAGTTGACTTTCCTGTTCAATTCCAGTAGGAAAGATCTAGCATCAGTGCTTCAGTTAATGTCAGCACTCAGTGAAAAGGTAGTTCATGGGTATAGCTGAATGTCTGCGGAAACCATTCGGATAGCAGCTAAATGAAGAGTTGATTTTCCAGCATTTTTCAAGTAGAGTTACTGGCGAACTGTTGCAGAGATGGGAGCTGTAAGAAGCTTAAAGTAAGTTGCAGTGCTATACTATGAAGGGTTTGTGTGCAGCTAAACTGGACTGGGGCCAAAGAGTGTGTAACAGAGCCCAATGTGAACCATTTTTGTAGCAGCCAGCCTGAAAGTTCATCGAGGGAATTGAACATTAGTAAACTGTAGAGATAGTCTTGTTGCAAACTATTCGTTATTCTGATTATTTAAAATTATGTGAGTTTTTTTTACGTACATATTTTTTTGCTGGCTTCCCAGTCATAGTTGCAGATACAGCATATACCAAATTACATTGCACCTAATTGAATTTTTTGTCAATATATTGTATTATAAATGCAAATATTGTAGAATATTGTGGAGCTTATAAACTATGAGCTAAAACTTCTTACTCTTCAAATCAGAAATATAGATTACTGCCACCAAAAATTGATGACAAATTACCCTATTAATATTTTATAAAAAAGTAGTGATAAAACAGTCGTTAAATAGTATACTGGCAGGCAAAAGTCTCTTTTAGATGAAGTTACTCACCTACAATTATTTGGTGATAGGTTTTTCAATGCTTCCTTCTCTTGTTTTACTTTACAATGGAAAATAGCTAGATATCAGTTTACTGGCCAGTTTTGGATAATTAGCACAAATGGCTATAGGTCATCCCAGATAATGTAATTTTCTAAGTTTTACATAGCTTGAATTCAAAGTAGTGATGCAAGTGGCAGATAATTGCACTGCCAAATAATCATAAGGACCTCTTTAAATATTTTGTGCTTTTGCATATTATAATGTTTCATTTAAAACAAAATAAAATAGAAAACGATTATTATTAGTCTTCTATAATTTTTAATAATGATTAAAATAATTGTAAAATTGACCATGGTTCAGGACTCATAAAATATGATAACTCCTTAATAGTTATGGTGTACATCACATCACAATCATGTTTTTTTTCACAAGTAGCTCATCTGTATTTGCCTGATCAAACTAGATTCTTTCGAGATCTTTATTCTATAACTATTGACGATTACTGAATGACTAAGTAGGTTTTAATAAAGATCAAATTTCTGTAAGAAATATTCTAAGCCTGTTTTTGACCTTTAAAATTTTCAATTGTCACCAGACCTAATTTCAAATCCAATCTGTATCTATGGCAGATAGATATATTAACTGCTGTAACACGGGCCCTTTTTATTATTGATCAAATGGAAAGAATTTGAAAAGTATCATTTATAATTATTTACTGTTTTTATACTAATAGATCATAGTGTTGTCACTGCGTTGTTAAATGCAATAAAAAAATAGTGGATCAAATGCTGAAGATCCATAGATTGCATCTCGGTTTTAGTTCCGATGCTTAAATTAAACGTCATGTGAATTCCAGCAACAAACCATTATATTATTTTTTATTATAACATTCACTACCAGCAGTCGACTTTTGAGAGTTAACAATTTTGCTATTTAACAGATTACTTACCATCACTGAAAACAAATAACAACCACATAAATAGACTTTTTTAAAAATTCCTTGAAGTTACTAATTACTGACAAATTGTATTTTCTGCTTGTGTTAATTTTCTCTCCTTCATTCTACATTTAATGTGCGGGGTTGTTGTTTTTTTTTTTTTTACGTTAACATTTAATTTGTTTTCTTATACTGTTTTTGATTTATCTCACGTAATAACTCGCTTAAATTGAAGTTATTAAAATATAAGAATTAGGTGTATTTATTAAACTGTCATTTTCTGCTGTTTAATTTTATATATATACCATTCCAAATTAATGCCGATTAACAATGTCATTACTGTTCGCTCACCCCAATCATTAGCTGACTTTAGTAAAGCTTATAGACAACAACAAAATATATTTAATGATTATTTTTTGTTATTTTCACACAAGAAAAATAAAAGCCCGTTTAATTGTTAAATTAATTAATTGACGCTAAAGAAATTGCGAAATTTTGCTAATTCTTACTTTTAATTTAATTGGCACAAAGCATTAAATAAATTAAAAAAATAAAATACTAGTACGATTTTTATCTCATTTTCATGTATATATATATAGGCATAGATTTTTATTCGGCTATAACATTTCCATAAATAGTTTCAGCTCATTAATATGGTTTCTAAAATATAATGCCAAAAATATTATGACATTAAGCTGTATTGATATTAGTCTTCATTTCTATAATCTGGGTTTGAATCCAAATCAAATAAAGTTTTAAATTTAAGAATCTGTGGCATAAAGATATTGCATCTATAAAACTTTAAATTTAAGAGAATCAAGTAAAAGTAGAACATCTGTTTGTCATTTTCATGCTGCATATTCGAATCTGGATCAGAAGAAATTTGAAAAATTTTTAAAGTTCAAATCAAACTAAAGAGACTTTTTTTTCTCTCATAAGTAACCTTTATTAGTCAAAAGATTACAAAAAATTATCGGGTACACTTACCCGTGGAGGATTACAAGGTGTTCAATGTTACAAGGCAAAACAATTATTGACCAGGTTTACAAGGTACGTTTGCTTAATGTGTATCTATACGTGGACGAGCACAGATCTGCACTGCCCAAAAAAATCCATCAAGGGGGCACAGCAGTCCATCAGAGTGAAAAAGGTGCTGAAAACTTTGATCCTGTACCCTCCTGGCAGGTTTCCCGGGTAGCGCCAATAATCGTCAACAGCCTGCAGCCATAAACCAGACCCCCAATGACCACCATCATCAACACCTGCAGAAGAAATGAGGAGTGCAGACCCATGCCCGCAAATATTACAACAAAACTCTATTACTGTTACAAAGATGATATTTCTAGCTGGAGTGTCTAGCATCCAGTGATATCATCTTGCACACTGAGGTCAATGGAACTGAACATCTGCCCTTAATAATTATCAAACTCCTGTGTCTGCAAATGTTCACAATAGCTGTTCAACCCACCAACCAAAGTCCTTCAGGGTTCACAGTGATTTTTATTTGTCGATACTAATTGGATCCTGCTTTATTTTTATTGAATTTCAGGTCTTGATTAGTAATCAATGATTCAAGTATAATCTGAAAGTTTGTTTGTTAAACCTTGGAAAATTCTCAATAATTATTGCTTAAAAAGAGTATGAATAATTTGCAGCTTCAATGTCTGTTTAGGTCTAAAACATCATTTGTACTCATTTTTGTTTTTAAATCATTATTTTTTAGCTCAGGAATCACTTCATTGTAATTCTGTGTTGATTTGAACATTTTTATTATTATTATTATTATTATTTTTGTGGCTCCCAATCCACCGGAACGGGGGTAATAACTTCAGTTCTGATCATCGGAGAAACCTGATTTTTGTGCAGGAGATAGCTTAGGTTATTTTTTATAATGTTCAATTCTAAAATTGAGATCGAATTAACATTTAAAACTTGTTTAACACTGCTAAAATCTGATGCAAAAATAAATTTTCTAAAACCATCATTGTTAACATATTATATTCCACGTTTTCTATGAGATTTGATGTCAAATGAATTTCCTATTTATTCTATCAATAAAATTAGGATTTCTAGTGTCTATTCTTTTTAGAATTACTTGGTTTCATTTAAAATTATTTTTAAAAGGTTTATAATATTCCAATTATTCTAAGATTACCTAAGCTAGCTTTTGTCTATTTCTAATGGCACTCATTTGCATAAAACGGAATGATAGATCATTTCAATTATCATTAATGAAAACTGTTCTAAAACTTCTTCTAAAGATGAAAAAGCATTGAAACAGATATTCACTTACATTTTGGTAAACTATTCTTCTTTGAATCCAACAATGGACTATGACTTTGGTGAACAAAACAGGGAGCCTGAAACAGTGAAAACTGGAGTCCTAGGCTCCCTCTAGAATTTTTTTTTTTTTTTTAGCTAATATAACTAAACATAACCTAGTCAGTTAATGGGCATTTAGCTACTTTTAACTAGAAATTATTTTAAAATGTCTTAACTATGCCTATTCAGGAATAAAAAATTTGATCAATAATATCTTCACCTTCATTGCTTTTCTATGAGAAAGAATTGGAGTAATATTTATCCTTCAGCGGATCATTTAAAAGTTTTTACCAATCGATGAAGTTTAAAATATGAAAATTAACAACACATTTCTGGAGGGATTTGATTTTATAAATTTTGTGATTAACTAACTACAGCATGCAATCACAGTTCATGTCTAATCATGGCTCAGAAATAATCGTCATTTGTTTGATAAAAAATGGAATCTTTCACAAAGAAGATATTAAATGAAAATCAAAATGCTAATTAAAAGAAAGTTGTATAAATGAAGATATATTCAATTTTATTTATAACACATCAAATTTTAAATTTAATACATATGCTGATATTGTATTAACATAATTTTAATAAATTTGACACTTATATCAAGAAAAGAAGGCATTGGATGTGCGAAATATTAAATAAACTTAGACTAGCGACAAAAATTGTATTTACTATTAAAATATGAAAACGATTTAAACAATTTTGGAGTACTTTGTAGAGAACTACGTAGATTTTTTTTTTTATATATATAATGTTTATTCTTGAACAATTCAAAGAATAATAATATAGTTATGTTTTGATTATTAATCCGCCTTGCCCGTAAATATTTTTTTTTCATATGTCAAATGCGTTGACCGGAAAGCGAACCCGGGCCAGCTGATTGGAAGGAAGCTATGCTAACCGCGAGGCCACGAACGCTTGCCCGTAAAGATTTCCATGCAATAAATATGAGTATATGCGATGATATAAAGTTTAATTATAGATAATGTATTTTAAAAATGATACTTATTTATTGAGAAAATAACTGATTGGAACACAACATTGTTTATCAATTTCTAAGAGCAGTAGCTACGGACACAAGAACTTAGCAAAAATTAATTGGTATGTGGCCAAACATGAAAACTTTTTAAGTTCCAATCAGGGGATTTTTTTTTTTTTTTTAGATAGTTAACTTATAGAGAGATATGCTAACTATAATAGTATTGGATACTAAATGGATACCCAGTTATTCTTCATCAAAAAACAAAATGATAATGAACAATTGCTAAAACCTAATGAAAAATGCCTCCTCTTTAATTTTTTGATGATGGAAGGTGTAAAGCCCTTTGACTTGTTAAAAGCTATTTTTACCCATATATTCAAATATTTAAATGAATAAAAGATATTTTCTCATGACCTTTTAATAAGAAAAGAAAATGTATATCGTTGAAAATTACAATTCATTTTCTTTATATGGATATGCTAATGATTATTACTAATCATGCATTAGATTAAGGATTATTATTATATCATTTTTAATTAGATATAAACTTTCAATTTAATCCAAGAATAATATATATACTTCTCAAATACAACTCTGGTATTATTAAGTTTCATCTTCTTTTTTCCACACGTATAAAATCTTAGATGTACTTCTATTTTACTATGGTCACTGCAAATGCAAAAATAAGAATATTAAAAAAAAAAAGTACTTTCCAATATACATTTATGGCGAACCAGCATTCTTTCATTGGCTCTAGTCACACTCTCTCACATGTGTTCGCCTTCATTGTTCAGTATTTATCCATAGCAAATTACTACAATATAATTTACAAATGCTACATTTCTTGCATTTGACTTCATTTGGCATAGTTTTTAAAAAAGTATATGAACAATCATTAAGTTTAAGGTTAATATGGGGGGCTAAATATGATATAATAATCTTTATGGCTAATAAATGATTAGTAATAATTATTAATTACAGTTATCTAAGGAAAATATCACCAAATGAGCACATGGAAGAAATTCAGGATTAATATGAAGGGTAAAGAGTTTATAGCAATAAATAATGAACATTTAAGATAAGAACATGTAGAGTATGATTTGAGACATCTGATGAGTTCTGGTTCAATCATCATTGCATTCCATGGGTCATTTTGATTTTTTTCATAGGATTTTATTCATAACAATCGACCCCTTAAGCTATCAATAATCTGAATCTGTATTTATCTACATTTATAAACCTATCAAAGCCTTGAGTATTTGGCTTTATTTTCTTAGTTTTTATTGATGTTTTCAAAGTGTGTTTAGTAAAATAGAAGTTTTAAAGTATATATGGCTGAAACTAATTTGACTAGTAGTGCCATCTGCACTTAAATTCTTTTGAAAAAAGACATTGGTCCACTGTTCTTTGCTTTTATGCATATTTATGAAATTTTTTGCTGAAAATATTTACCACAATGCTGTAAAAGTGAAAGCCATTTTCTCTTCTCTAACCCTAATCCTGCTCAGTTATTTATTATTTAAAGTCTACATAAATTAATTTTTTCTTTGGAAGTGAATAAATGTGTAACATAAAATTACATAAGAATATAATAGTCAATAAATTTTACTAGTGCAGTATTTAGATTATAATTATACAGAAGGTAATCATCTCTTCTCTCTAAATGGTAATGTTAAAACTGTAAGGATACTCTCACTTCAGCCACAAGATAGAGACTTTGAGAAAATAAGAATGACCATCTTATTTTCAAACACACTTATATGAGTCAATCTTAAGTGTCTAAAATTGAGAGCATGTATATATAAATTATTTACTTTAAATCCATTTCTTATTTTAATAATCTTATTAGCACTTCTGAAATATTATAATTTACTTTGTGCTAATAGTAGATGTTGTTAAATTATGTAATAATCAATAAATTTTATTAGTGAGTATTTATATTGTAATTTTTTACATAAAAGGTAGCCATCCCTTTTCACAAGCACCATTAAACAGTGATGTTAAAACTGCAATGATACTCTTGCTTCAGTCACAAGATAGACTATTTTAAGAAAATAAGAATGATTGTCATATTTTCAAACTCAAATGTACTTATATGAGCCAATCTTAAGTATCTAGAAATGAGAGCATGAATATATAAAAATTATTAATTTTAAATCCAAGTAAAAATTGTTATCAAATTAGTTTTAAGTAATATTTACTAAGGCTGTAACCTTAGGAATAAGCGTCTGAAAAATTCAAAGGTAGGGACCTCTACAGGTCTTAGCCACAAGCTTACACTAGGAAGAAAAGAGGGTAACCCTGAAGAGGTCCCTACCTTCGAATTTTTCAGATGCTTATTCCTAAGGTTACAGCCTTAGTAAATATTACTTAATATAATAATGTGCGTTTAATAAAATTTATAATTACAAATTAGTTTTAGTTTTTTTTATATCTAAGCAAATGCTGTGTTTATTCTTATCCTTATATTTGATTTAGTTTTCCTATATATATATATATATATATATTGACCTGAGTCAAATAATAATATTACTACTGCTACTTTTAAATACTTTTTAATATAGCCTTTTAATATCTTTTGGCCTTAATACTATAGGAACAGCCAGCCCTTCAAGCAGAGGAGTAAAATACCATCCATAGATTAACCATCAATGGTACCTATGGCCAGACTGAGGCTATACAAAGCATAGCCTACAATCCTGTTTCCAGGCCATAGCACTCCTTGACTGCTATATCAATACCCTACATCCAAAGCACCTTATTTGTTTTGAGTATACAACTCAAGCACTATCCAATCATATAAACTATACATAGCTGGCACACTCAGATAACAGGCAATAAATCTAGCCTTAAAATATCCCAAGCTGCCTCATACTCTGTATCAGGGATCCAGCGCATTTATTTAACACATAAAATAACTATACTTTTAAATTAATGGTGACACAGTGACAAGAGAGAGAGTAGATTAAATAACAATTAAGCAAACATTATTTATTTACACACATACATATATATTTAATAGAATAACACAATAAATTTTACATAAGAAAATATTAATACTTTCAGGCCAAAATTATGATAGTCCTTCAATAAAATTCATTTTATTTAAAATAAAGTGTCTAGACCATTATTTAAAAGGTTTTATTTGTGTGTATTTTCCATTGGTTTTGATTCCAACCAGTTGGCTTTTTGTTTCTCCATCGATGGCTTCATGGCTCTCTTCCAGGTTTTTATTGAATAATGCAGCATTGTCTATTTACAATATATGCATTTGTTCTGGGCTTTGGTTTCAGGTGAGGACAGTTATTTTTTTGTTAAGGACTAGGAGCATGAAGCCAAGTTGAACATTCCAGAGCTGTCTAGCAATGCATGTTGCTAACTCTGCAGCTTCTGCATTCTTTAGAAAGAATCTGAATGGATCCAAATGGATCTGACTATATAGCAAGAATCTGAACTGAATCCAAACTAAATCTAAACTGAACTGAATAATAATGGATGACTAGAACTTTTTATACCTTTCCTCTCTCATTGTTTTAATTCCTTATCATAGTTTTTTAATTTTGATCATAACTTAAATGTTTTTAATTTATTTTTACATTACACATTATTTAATCTTTTTCATAGATTAATCTACTATTCATTTTATAAGATAGTTCACATGTTTTTTAAGTAATTCAATTATCAGTTTTGCCCTTTTTTATCAGCTAGTAATCTTTTATACTAATTACATTTTTGAAAGTTTTCTTTTACAAACTAATTACATATTTACTTATTTTTATACATTTTACTCTTTTAATTGCTAAAATGGAAAGAATGAGTTTTAAATCTTTTTATTTTAGATTTTTTCCCCCACTCACTTTCAATACTAAAACTTTTCTATTTTTCTATTTTAAAAGAGAGAGAGAGAGAGAGAGAAATATGATGCAATTTTTTGCTTGCAAATTTATGTTTCTTAAAACCTATTTTAAAAACATATACTTTCCATTTTCATTTTTATTAATAACTTAATTATTTATTTTTAAATTATAATTATGTAATGCTGGTATATATGTTTGTTTCATAATATATATCTCACTAGTGTTACTATATATATATATATATATATATATTATAGCAACCCAATTAGCTTCACTTCATAGCATATAAGTCATTATATTGGTCTCATTTAATTATTTTATATTTCATATTAAGTGCAATTGTAGTGATGTCTATTTTTTATCAATTCTAATTTTTCCTTCCTTACACATATTATTTATTTTAAAATATTTTTCATGTATGTATATAGTAGTTTTTACTAAAACTAAATTTCCAAGTTCTCAATTTTGTCAGACTTATACAAATGATAATCATGAAAAGAAATATTGACATGGATTTCGTCCAGATATTATTGAGGTAATTTTTGATTCTAAAAAGGGATGATGGGTAAATCACAGAGGCTTGGTTTATTGTAAAAAATGAACATGCAATGAGTTAGAGAACCAATAGCAAAAATCGATTTTTTAAATTTTCAGTGGTAAAATAATATTGTTTATGATATTACAGAAACAAATTGAAAATATACTCCATTTTAAATTAATTTTGTATATTAAGTTATAGTAATATTTATTAAGACTATAACCTTAAGACTATACACCTAAAAAAATGGCAGTAGGGATCTCTGCAAATCTTTAACACGAAATTTATTTAAAAAACAAGAGTTATAGCATTTATATATATATATACCAAATAATTTTCATAGATTTATTAAGATGTAAACAAATAAATATTGGAGAATCATCTATGCAACTAACTAGAGAAATATGTTTTAGTAATAATGTTGCTAGATAATTTATTGAAATGAATATCAAGCTAAACCAATTGCTCTTGGAGCATTAGATTTTAATTGGTGATTATCTAATGATGTCATTTCTAAATCATTTTCTTTAATTATTCTCATGGATAATTTCTCACATCCATATGTTTACATTTAAAGTAATTTATGAAAAATATTTAATTAACTTTCATCAAGAGAAAGATGATTTGTTATCTCCAGGATTTCAGAAAATATTTGATTCTTTCAAATCCTTTCATTCTTATAAAGAAAGTGTTGTCTGAATTTATGTCTCATGTAAGGCTTTGAGGATCCTCTATTGTCTATAAGTAAACTCTGATAAAAACTATTACTGGCTACTAAAGCAAATGATTTAACTTGAGGTAGTCATTTTTCAGTGGTAATTACCTAGCAACATCATTGCTAAAACATTTTTTAATTATTTACAGGGTAATTCCTCATATTTATTTGTTTACATGTATACATCTGTATACTTGGAAAACATATAAAAGCATTTAAAAATCACAGTACTTAACATCTATATATTGAACCGTGTCCCTGAATTTACTTTATTTACAACTTTATTTACTTTGGTACTTGAGTATTATCTAAGCTATGACATACTACACAACTCACCGGTAGATATGATGGATGATGAACCAAAGTAATGGCATGGCAAATCATGACTAATCGATAGGAGTGGGTTCGTAGTCACCTTTGAGATTTTGGAATACTGCAGTGAATTGTGGTAAATATCTGTCATTTTACCTGCTGTCGTCTTTCAAGCAAGAGGTTTTTTTTATTGTGTGTCATCCACCATTTTATGAAATTTTTAATTTGTAAGTACAATTTATTTCATATATTTTTTATTAAATTTAATCAATTTGGGTTTGTTAAATACCATCACACACACACACAAAAAAAGATTTTTATATTTTTTTTTTATTTTTTATTAGATTTAATCAATTTGGGTTTGTTAAATACCAGCCACAAAAAAAGAAAAAAAAGATTTTTTACCTATTATTTCTTTTATCGATTACTTAATTATGAAGTAAATATTTGTATTATTATTTATTTTGTTTGATTATTAAAATATCGTTAAAAGTTGTACTGATTTTTGATATTTACATTTTCATAATTATTTTTACCGTAGCTATTATTTCTTTGGTTTGTCGATTACTTAAATATCGTTTACCATAATTTTTTCATTTTCTCGTACTAAATTATTACTTAGTATTGCATTTTTCTTGCTTTCAGGGCCAAAAAATTATTCAAATATCATTAATAATTGTAATGATTTTTGATTCTTTATATTTTCATAATTATTTATATTTACATTTTTATAATTTTTTTACCATAGTCAATTAATAGTTATTATTCCAACATGGCGAACGTCGACATCTCCTTCTTGTTTGCTATTAACTAAGCTATGACATACTACCCCAAAGGGCATACTATTCTAATCTTATGATCTTCAAGGTGACTTCTCAACGTGATTTGTGGGCAAACTTTATCGATTAAGTTTGTTTGCAAATCACTAGGAGACATTATCTTAAAGATCATAAGATTAGAATAGTATGCCCTTTGGTGTAGTACATCATAGCTTAGTTAATACTCAAATAACTTTACTTTTTACTATAGTTTTCTTTTTAAATATTTCATATTTTATTAAAATAAAATATTTCACTTTAATATGCTTATTATCGAAAATAAGCATAACTTACATTGCTTAATACCTATCTTTCTTGGTAATTATTATTTTAGATATCTTTTTGCTTTGATGAACTCATCATCAATAATAATACATATTTATTCTTTATACTTCTTTTTTTCTATTCATAACATCATTTAATAGGTTTATCTATTTTTTTAAGTAACTTTTGAACAACTTTGATTGCACTTTGGCAGCACTCGTATGTATTTATTTTAACAGGCTACTGTTTATTCTTGATTCATTAGTATTTTATTATTATCGGAATATTATTTATTTAACCATATTTTTTATATTTATCATTTCATTCTTTATTATAAGACCTCTCTTTTGTTATTATTTACTTTATGCAATTATTCAATTATATCTTTAATATTATGGGAAGAGACCAGCACTTCAAGCAGAGGGGAGAATATCATTGATAGCTGAACAACAATATCCATGTCTAGATCAAGGTTATATGAAGTATATCCATGATCACATTTCCTGACTGTGGCCCATCTTTTAATGCTGGAACAAAAACCCTGCATCCAAAGCATTTTATTTGTTTTGAGAATCAAGCCCAGAAATCAACTGACTGTATGTTATATAGTGCTTGGATGGCAAGAACAGCAATCCAGTGCTTGAAATATCCCAAACTAGTTCTTATTCTTAATCATGGGGGTCCTGTGCATTTATCTTAACACATTAGATATTTATATCCTTAAATTAATGGTGATTCAGTGACAAGAGAGAGAGAGAGAATAGACCAAATAACAAGTAAGCAAACAGTATTTATTCATAAACACCCATATTTAGTATAACATAACAGTATAAAATTTACATAGAAAGAATTATAAATGATTAGTTTCAGGCTAAATTTTATAATAGCCCTTTGTTAAAATAATTTCATTTAAAAATAAAGTGTCTAGATAGTTATTAAAAATATATTTACCTAGGTTTTTTGTGATATTAAGATGACACCGTTCCTTTGGTTTGTTTTTCATTGATTTGGATTATCTAACCATTTGGCATTTTGGTATCCATCAATGGCGTCATACTTTTCTTTCCATTCTTTGGATCAACAATAAGGGGAGATAATGGCCACATCTATTTCACTGTTTAGGCATTGGCTTCAGACATTGATTCCAGGTGAGGACAGTTGATTTTGAAGAGGACTTTGGGGCATGAAGCCCAGTCAAACACTCCTATGGCTTTCTAGCAATGCAGGCTGCTAATTCTGTGGCTTCTGCATTAATAATATCTGCAGCAGTAATGACTGATTCTATACTACACTTAGATTCTAAATCTCTGGATAATTGAATAAATCAAGTACTGTATAATGTAATGAGTCAATAACAGAAAGAAGAACAGAACAATTTATGGGCTAATATAATAATAGCTAGCTGTGACTTTTATACTTTTTCTCTCTTATTGTTTATAGTTTTTATCTTAATTTAAATCCATTTTTTTTAAATTAATTTTTACATTTTTCTTTAATCTAATATTTTTTCTTGATTAATCTACTATTTCATTACATTTATGCCACTGAGATAGTCTACATAGTTTCTAATTACTTCTATTGTCAGTTTTATTTTTAATCATTTCGTATTTATTACCTGCCAGGAATCTTACTGGCATTGAAAAAGTTTTTTTTTCACTAATTAATTAATTAATCGTTTTTTATTTAGGGCTTTCACTAAGATTTTTTTTTCGATTTTTTTTTTTAATTTATAAAACAAAAAGTGAGTGTTTAAATTTTTATTTCTCATAATTCTTTTCCGTACCATGTTCTTAATAAAAAGTTTTATTTTATTTTAAAAGAAAAATCTGACACAATCTTTTACTTTTGCAAAATCACATTTTAAAATCTACTTCTTAAATATTTATTTCTTTAACTATTCTTTCATTTTTATTTCTTAACAAATTTGATCATATATTTTTAAATTATGAAATATGTAACACAGATATGTGTGAGTTTTATAACATATATCTCACTAGCATTACAATATATAATAAGGGACTTGAATGCAGATTTTCAAACTCCCACACCTATCCAATCCATCTTATAAAATTGATACACATGATCACATACATGTGAAAAAGATCAGTGATTTCCAATATGCATATGTCATGCTCAACCAGCACTCATAAGTTGGTCCAGATCACCATCCCCCACATGTATATATATAATCATTGCTCAGATTTTCAATTATATGAATGACTGAAGTGTTAGATAATTGAGAAGATTGAACTTGTCCATTAAAGTTAGAAGATTTGCTATCTTAATATAAACTAAGCAGTGATTGTATATATGTGGTGTGTAGGAAATGGTGATCTAGACCAACTGGTGAGTGTTGGTTCAGCACAAAATACATATATTGGAGATCATTGATTTTTCCCACATATATGTGGTCATGTGTATCAGTTGTATAAGATGGATTGGATAGCTGTGTGGAGGTTGAAAGTTTGAGTTCAAGTCCCTTAGAATTGCATTGCTTGGTATATACAATATATATGTATTTAAATATTATATATATGGATACTATAATATTTTATGCATATACTCAATCAGTGATAATACTATCGTTATGTGCAATTTATGAAACAATTTCTCAAATTACAATTCCACTGAAGTTATTCAGGGTTCTGCATTAAAAAATCTGGTTTAGTTGTAATTTACACAGTATTAAAACTAAATCTTAATATTCTATTGCCATATGCACTTAAACACAGTTGGTAAAATGTCAGCTCTTGAGGATAAGGTCTTCAGATCGATTCTGGCTTTGTCATTTCTGATGTTCAAACTTCTTATAGACTCTTGAGCACTAAATCAATTTGATTATTTTATAATATTCTACTGGTTAAATATGTATCTGTTTTAAAACAGAATATTGAATAAATCAATAGCAACTGTAAGATTTAATAATTAATGTTCAAAAAACACTCCAGTCCTTTATCAGGCGATGAAAAAAATCTTCTGCAGCTGATTGATTATGAATGTGATCCAATTTAAATATTTTAGTAGGTTTTTAATTAGAAAGATCTGGTTAGATACCAAGGTGGAGCACAGATTCTAATGAGCTGATACTGCTTTTAGCAAGTTAAAATATATGATAATTATTGTAACTAAATTACTTGTATATAGAAAGATAATTTAACTCAATTTATTGTGTAAAAGAAAGAAATGGATTTCTATCGCTATAACATAAAGGCATTAGAAAAAATATTATTTAAGTGTGTTCTATAAAATTTAAAATTGTGGTAAGATCATAAAGTCAATTACTACATTTATATTCTGCAGTTTGCTACGTATGATCTTATATACATCTAACTATTATAAAATCACATCTTCATTGGAATGAACATGTAAAATGAATGGATGACAACAGATTTCCTTAAAAAAAAGTATTTCATGATGAATTTTAGCATGTCATTGGACAGACCTCATTTACATTATAAAGATTACCTCAAAAACACTCTAAAAATATAGTTTTAATTACTTTCATTGGAAAGTAAGATGAAGAATAAAGTACAAAAAACCACTACAATTAGACATGGTGTTGAGATCTTTCAGAAGAAAAGTTTTCCCCAGAAGAATTAAATAGCATCTCAAAATATCAAATAAACAAAGCAATAGAACAATTTTCCATATGTGGATGTATTTATATTTTACGGAGGTTCTGAATAATCACTGCAAAACTCATTTCTAATCTATTATCATTATTTTTTTTTTGGAGTTAGAATGGCCACACTTATTTAGAAATCACTGAAGATAGTAATACTGTTAGTATAACCATTGTTTGCCGGTTTTTGATAGAATTTATTTTAATTTTATTAACCATTCTATAATTGGAATTATTCAAGAGCTTTCTGTTGCACTGATAGCATATCTTCTTGCTCTTTCTATGACCTGAGTTTGAATATAGATTGGTAAATATTTTTAGGTTTTTATAATATTTGTGATTTTTTTATTAGATAGAAACTCCATAGTAATCCTTGCTAATAATTCAGTATTGAATGATAAATGGATATCTAGGCATTCTTACTTAAAAAAATTTAACATGATGAAAAACTGATCAAATTCTTCCCACTCAACCTTTAGCATACTACGAATAATGCTTTTTTTATTCTGCAATGGGCTATGTAAAGTCTGTTTTATTTTTTAAGTAAATAGTATTATTATTTATTCATTTAACGATGATAGCTAATAATATTATCGTTTTACCAGTAAAACATTTGACTAATAGAACTAATAGATAAAATAATAAAATGTATATGCTTTTTTATTACAGTTATTGAACCAACCAGCATCGGTGATTACAGCGAAGTGACTCCAGCTCAAACACCCAATGATCCAGATGAAAAAAATGAAACACTCCCACAAATGCAAAAGCTCACGTCGGAAGATGCCAAAAAAATACGAACAGGAAACAAATAAGCTCAATTTTTTACAATTCGGGTAAATTAATTTTTTTATGTATGACAAAATTTTCTTTCAGCATGATTCAAACCTTACATATTATTTCTCTTATATATATCTGTATTATTTCTCTTATATTACATACAATTAGAATGATTTTGAAAATCAGAAAATGTAGATTGGAGCCTTACGATAAAACTGACCAATAAGATTTTTCGATTTTTAGAAAAAGTTAAAGGTTAAAAACGTCATTGCTGATTTCTATTGGATAATGAAAAAGCAATAAAATAAAGAAGTCTAAATGTGTGTTATTGACTACAAAAACCTTTTGATTCACTTAACTTTGTCAAATTATGGTACATTCTTACAAAATGGGTAAACAAAAAAATTTAATAATTTTTATGAGAAATCATTATATAAGATGAAAAAATATAGTTAAAACAGACTATAGTGTGAATCACATTGTTTTCACATCAGGGCATTCACTTTTATCCCATTCATCTTGTATTTATGTATATCAAGTATGTAATTAAGAAATTCAAACTGGATGAAGATAAAGGAGCATTCAGGTTTGGTAAAAAAAAAAAAAAAAAGCATTAGAACTTTAGATTGTTTGTGACATCTCTCTTATAGTTGGAAGTGATAAAAAAAAGCTTTAACTTTTCAAATAAGTTACAAATACTGTAATTAAAAAAAATGGTATTACATGTATAAGTTTTAAGTGAAGAGGTGATACTATGACTTAATATGAAAAAAAAAAAACAAGATTATAAGCTGGACAATCAACTCCCAAAATTGATAATGAAGATATAGGACATCCATGAATCATTCATCACAAAAAGTTGATAATCACAGATTAACACTAAACAAAGTTGCATTGAAAAATATGTAGAAAAGAGATATCAGAATTATTCAAACTAAGATGCTTCCTGACTCATTATGAATATGAGCTGAGCAGTGAAAATGAAAAACTGAACATAGTATTAAAACTTTTAACTATGTTGCTGACAAAGTGCTGTACCTAAGAGAGCAACAAGTAAATGATTAACAAAGGCATAATTGAGATGGTAAGTTAAAGGCCATGATGACCTGCATATTACCATAGTCCTGCTTTTTGACTTACAGGGGCAGGTGAATTACAATAGTACTAGAATACCTATATTGGGTTTTCAGTGTTTATATATCTCTTCAAGACTTCTGGAATCTTTTACACACCTTATTGTATATGGCATTTTTTTACATACCTTACCAAATTTGGTATTTTGTACACACTTCTTAACATACATGGTGTTTTTTACAGTTCTCTGAACTTATAAGGCCAGGTAGGTAACTCTATGACTTAACAACATTGCTATTTTATTTCATATGTTTTATTATTATATATGTGCTTAAATGATAGTTACACATACCATGAGTTATTGTGTATAATCATTATATAAGTTATTACACACAAACACTCTACATAATTATTATCCTTAATTACTAGATTATTATTATTCATAATCATTGTACAAAGTTATTATTTTTCTACACAATTATATGTATTTTGTATGCACTACTATTGCCCACACATATATTTCTTGCTTGATTTTAAACACTGCACTCCTCCCCCACTCCAGAAATATGGTTTTTCATCTATTATAGTTTTTGAGATGAAAAGAAGCATTTCTGGTTCTTGATGGATGCTGGTCAGCTTTGCTGTGCCTTAGTGATGATTTCAGTTTAGCTATCTCGTTTTCAGGAAGTCTCTAACTGTAGACAATTCTTTTTCTTCAAGTTTATAGATCTTCAGACAGATTGATGCTGTAGTTTCTGCTTCAAGGTTATTGCTGGTTGCTTCTTCCCTTTCTGTATTTTTTTATGATTGACAGATATCATCTTCTCAATTGGTTTTTATGCATTAGAAGTTTTATGCCTTCTTTAATTTCAATTTCTGACAGTTGATTTGCAAATTTCTCATGATGGTTTTTCTCTCAACTCTTTTTTTAACTTATTCAGTGACCAAATGTTGTCACCTATTTCGAACTTTTTTTCTACAATTACTGTCTCATCAATTCTTTGTCAGATAGTTAACAAGATTGACAATTTATTATTTTTCTTTGAAACAATAGTTCAGCTGGGTTTTCCCAATGGCACTAGGTAGGGCACAATATTGATGAAATACTATTTCACATAAGGCTTCGTTTATATTTTTGTTTTTAACCTTGTTTAAGCTTTTTTTTCATGATTTTAAGTGCCTTCTTGGTGATTTCAGTTCAGGCTGACACATTGGTGATTTTATATGTTTTATCTCCCATTTGTTAATAAAATCTTCTAATTTCTCTGATCAGAAAGCAATATCATTATCTGACACAATGATCTCTGGTGTTCCATATGTAGAAAATATCTAAGTTTCTTGATAGTTGCAGGTGAACTAATATTTTTTATTAATCTGTGATCAGTCCAATGACTATATGAATCTACCACTACTCAGTAATAATATCCTTTCCATGGATTGGCATGGTCAATGTGGATTCTTTCCCAAACTTTCTTTAGGGTTGGCCATGAAATATATTTCTTTAGTGGTTGATCAGCTGACAAAACTCTCCATGCAGTAGTGCCACTCAGTGTAAGCCAGAGTAATCAATAGATGGCAGAAGGTTTGTGTATAAAATCCCTATCTAGTGCCTACTTATCCAATATACCCAGACTAGTTTCTGGCTTATGGCCTTTGTCAGTGAGGAGCCTTGGATCTGAAAGCCCTGCACCTAGGTCTTAGGATCTAATGCAATCCTCCAGCAGTCACCTTTTGTCTCTACTTAACTACAAAACTAAGAATAAAAATTGGAAAACTCAATATTTTCAATCTAAGCTCATTAGCTTATATAGTCATATAGGTCTGAACTCAGTTCAGTATTCATACATTTTGATGTCATTGGTTTTTTAATAACCATAGCCACCACTATCCTATTAAGCAGGATTGGTATTAAACCACTAAACATCACATGATCACCATTTCTTATGCTTGCTCGTAACTGTTATTAAAACAGGCAAAACTTACCATATAGTAGTGCCACTCAGTGCAAGCCAGAGTAATCAATGGATGCCATAAGGCTTGTGCCTAAATCCCTATCTAGTGCCTACTCATCCAATATCCCCAGACTAGTTTCTGGCTTGTGGCCTTCATCAGTGAGGGCCTTGGATCTGAGAGCACTGCACCTAGATCTTAGAATCTTAGGACCAAAATGTATGGGTACTGAACTCAGTTCAGAACTATATGAGTATATAGGCTAGCTTAACTTAAAAAAAAATTATTTTCAATTTTATTCTCATAGTTTTGTAGTTAAGTAGAGATAAAAGGTGGCTGCTGGAGGGTTGCATTAGATCCTAAGATTTAAGTGCAGTGCTCTCAGATCCAAGGCTCCTCACTGACGAAGGCTACAAGCTAGAAACTCTGGGGATATTGGATAAATAGGCACTAGATAATGTTTTTATGCACAAGCCTTCTGTTATCCATTGATTAGTCTGGCTTGCAACTAGTGACCCTACTGTATGGAGAGTTTTGTCTGTTTTAATAAGTTATGAGCAAGCATAAGAAATGACGATCATGTGATGTAACGCTTTAATTTGAAGTTTAATTCTATAGATTCTAGACAAGAAAGTATATGAATTTATTTAGCTCTTTTCTTTTTATAATAGCATTAAAATATAATATTGTACATACAAATACACTCTTTTGCAATAATTTAACCGTTTATTTTGTGTATACATATTCCATCTGTAATTTTTTTAAATAAAGATATCTAAACTATAATTTTATATTTAACTATATTAAATTGTGTAGGATTAAAAACATAATTACATTTGATAATATATATAAATGGAAAAAAAGCAATAATATTATTTAAATAATTAAACTCTGATTTCAGTTTTTTTTTTTAAAGATCAAAATGTTTTTACTGTATGACGTGCGTTTTTAAGTATAATCTTTTTAGGTAATTTGCTTATATTTTCTTTTAAAGTATTTTATGCTTCTCCAAATGCAGATCTGTCTAAGAAGATTACAATAAGATGATGTCTAAAATAAAAGAAAAGAAAATCATTAAGTCAGAAAAGGCTTTGGTTTTAAACAATCAGCAATTACAATAATTGTCTGAAGCTTTATATATAATTTCCGTTATTGAGTACATAACGGAAATGTTTATTAATATACTTATTCAGAAGATATAATAATATAAAATGACCATTGGTATTATCTGTCTCAAATATGCATAGGCATTCATTTACCGACCTAACAGGTTTCCAATCAAGGATGAAATCTATTACAACCCATATGTAAACATAGCCTTATTTAAATGTGGCTTACTTCTAACTTTCATGGCAGTGTTTATTTTTTATTCACTTTAATACCCATTCAAGTGAAGAATTTTAACTGAAATATTTGTAATGTCATTAAACAACACAGAATATTATATGTAATTTTTTGTCCTAGCTAAATAAACAAATACTGTTAATAAATTTGTTCCACATTCCTATATTTGCTAGAATTCATTGGCGATGCAAAATGAGGGCATTTACACACGCCTGTTCCATGGGTTTGTGCCACATGGGTGCAAAATTATATTATTGCCCTTCTAAAAAAAAATCATAATAGCAGTAAATTGACATTTTTATATAACATATATTACAAAAAGTTATTATAAAATAGATTTAATCAGTGTTTTCTCTTAATATAATTTTTTTGTTATATTACACTTTTAAGAAAGAAAAAACAAAATGTAAACATTTTTTTTTTTCGTTTTAAGCTTAATTGAAATATATATTCTGTGCATTTGGGCTTGAATTACGATGTTCTTATTTGATTTGATTTAATTCTAGTGTATGCACTGTGGAGTACAAATGCAATCCATATTCTTTATTTCCCAATTCACCTACTTTATATTTGACTTTATACTTCCTATTCTTTTCTTCAAATCCCTTTTCACGAAGAATAAAAACTTGACTTTTTCTCAATAATGATTGATCAATAACCACAAGTTTTCCAATCTAGGTTAGCAAATAAACAATGTTGAACAAGCTTCTCTTTGTTGCTAATGGGAAGATCTAGGAATGAATGCCCAAATTTGATTTTGCCAGGATAGAAAATTTGGTAATATTTCTTCACTACATATCTCTATAAATCTATTTTAAAAACTTCTAAAATGTAACTTTTTAATAATTTTTCCTACACTTTCTTATTTTATTATTATTTTTTTTTTTCATTTTATTTTAACATTCATATGTTATGATATGCCATAATTTCAAAGCAGAGAATAATTAAATAAATTTTTAAATATTGATGAAATTTAGTACTATATTTTTATATTTTCGAAAAGTACGTTAATTAGGTTTTTTGTTTGTTGATACTCCACAAAAGTATTGGATTTTTTTTTTTACATGTATGCCATTCATTTTTTGCACCATCCACCATTCTACTTCTTACTTTGTTTAGAGTTTAGCATACATTAATTTTTTTGACATTTAGTATTATAGTTTTTGTTTTATTTCATGGGGAGAGGGATTTGTTTTATGTATTTAACCAATTTTTGCATTTTAATTTTTATGGGAGGGGGGTGATCTATGTTTTATGTATTTAACTGATTTTTGTGGGGGGGGGTAGATTTATGTTTTATGTATTTAACCAATTTT
Organism: Epiperipatus broadwayi; assembly: GCA_028023455.1. Taxonomy (NCBI): domain Eukaryota; kingdom Metazoa; phylum Onychophora; class Udeonychophora; order Euonychophora; family Peripatidae; genus Epiperipatus; species Epiperipatus broadwayi. The sequence goes on along the minus strand of JAQFVV010000588.1, from coordinate 280,016 downwards.
TTTATTTGATTTTTTGCTTACTTTTGATGGATTTGGATTTGTGTTTTATGTATTTAGCTGATTTTTGCATTTTAATTTTTTATGTGGGCAGGGAGGTTTGTGTTTTATATATTTAACCGATTTTTTTATTTGATTTTTTTACTTACTTTTGATGTCTTGCCTTGGGCATTTTTAATTGATTTTTTTTACTTACTTTTGATATCTTTTTGCCTTAGGCAAACCAATTTTTTTTACTTGAATTTTTACTTACTTTTGATGCCTTGTTTTAGGCATTTTAATTTCTCATTGATTTCAGCCATTTTGGATAGAAATTTATCACTTGCAGGCTTTCTGGGGGTACTGCAATGTTGCCTAGCAGCCACAGTACATATAACTGAAAACTGCCATTTTTTTATTATATGACAATTCAAATATGTTCATTTTATATTATACAGGCATGTCTATGTGCTGATATATATAGGGGTTTTGTGTAAACCTATTGAGGTATTTGTATATCACAATGTGATAACTAATAACTAATTGTATATTAATCAAAATCAAAATGTCAAATTTATATTTATGGCCTTCTCAGCAGACCTTAATTTTATTTTAATTGTTATTCCAGTGAACTTACTCAATCCTAAATAGTTTTAGAATAGATATAAAACATTATATGTTGTAGTATATTTCTGGTTCACAGTAACAGTTAGAGAGCTTTTGTCCTAAGCTAGATTTATGCATAATGGTCTATTATATAAAATAAGTTTATATTAAGTGTTTATGGACATCCAGTTGATGATGATCCTGGTTTGGTGCAAAGGGTATATCCTTTAACACCCATGCATTACATTTTTTTAGTATTTATTAGAAATTAAGTTTATAGTTGGCCACTACATTCATGGTACCAAATAGCCAGACCAGAATGTTTTAGCATCTCATCATTATTGTTTTTTATTGTTATATATTTTGAAGGATTAGCACTTAAATTTGTGCATCCAAATTAATGTTTAAAGAATCTGCCCCATGCTGGAAAAGGCTAAATAATTAATCTGGTCTATAATAAACCCATTTCAAATCCAGTCATAACATTGACTGCTGATTTTATTATTTATACTTATTTATAATGTTGGCAAACTTATACTTATTTAATATAGTTAGCTCTGCTGATCTCTTATTATATTTATGCTAATTTCATTTATTTGTATATTTAATTTTAACGTTTTTAGTAAATGGAGTGATGATGATCAGTTCCAACATTCCAGCTTCACACCCATTAAGTCTATACCATTACAATATAAAATAGCTATTAAATAATTCATTAACTCCAGTATTTGAACTTCTTATGAATTCCTAATTAATAAACCATTAGTTTGACCTGTGTTTAATGCAGTGGGAAATTGCAAACACTAAAGATCAAGTTTTATAGATCATGGCCAAATTTTTTATTAACCACTAATCAAGAAAATATTCAATTATTTATTTTACTAGCTCAATACAAAGTTAAGACCTCCACCAGCCCTCATGAAAGAGCAATGAAAAAAAAGATTCTACTCACCAGACTTTTCAATTGTCAGGTATTAAGAATTTGTACAGTTTTTAATTCTTGTTTTTTTTTTTTCTAAAATTGCTAGATACCCATATTCCAACTAATATTGTATGATTAAAAAAACACCCTAAGTCTGTTAATAAAATTTTAAGTTTACTTAGCTTGGGTTCAAACCCAAGTTATAGATATGATAAGTTGTGAGATGAAACCTTCATATGCAGATGAGAATTCGTTTCATTGTCACATAAGAATATATATAATTCCATAAATGATATTTTTAACAAACAGCCAAACTTCTACCAAAACATAGAATTATTGCAAAATTTTTCACATAGATGAATATTTCTCTGTTAGCTTAAGATTTTTTCAGACAGTCATTCTTAGCTAATTTAGATAGCTAATCCAACTGGTAAATGAAAATTTAACTATTATTAGCTAGAAAGAATGGGATAGTCTGATAAGAATTGTCTTCCTTTTTTTATTGAGGAGTACTGAAGAAAACTTCCTTGCAATGGATACTTATAGATGTTTTAGCTTACACATATTACTTGATTCTTTAGCTTATGTAATATGATAGAAATAAAGTAGGTCTTTGCACTATTGTCATCTGTAATAAACTTGAGTAATCAGTGATGATCAAATATTAATGCAACCTAAGCTGAAGCCAATGCAGTTATATATGTAGCCACTTTCTAGCTACTAGATGGTTCTAATTTTAAATTCCAAGTATTTATTGATAAGGGCAAAAGAGGATTAGATGAATTATCATCTAATAATCATGAATTACTCAAACTTACTATAGATGACACTAAAGCAGAGAGTTATTCTGGTGGCTAACATGTTTCTCTGAGCATAGTGGCTGAGAGATTCCAGATTCTGAAAAAGAAGAAGCCATAGTGCATTGCATCACATTGTTTCTATCATATTGTGCAAGCTAAATAATCAAGCAGTCTAGAGTAGAAGATGACTAAGTAGAAAAGATCTGAGGTTAATAAAATATAAAATTACTGAACTGGATCCAGATCTACATATCTATACAAGATTGTTTAATTAGATTTAAATATTTCAATTTTCAGATTTTTAGCTTGATTGTATATAAGGAGTTAAAATTGTTGCCACATATATAATTGTACTGGTTACAGTCTTAAATCCCAAGTTTTTTTTGATAAATCCAAGAATTAATAGTTGGTTTGGGGATGGAGATTTAAATGCTCTACCACCTTGTAATCATTGGTTACTCAAATTTACTGTAGATGACACTAGAATAGAAAGCTGTACTTTTTTTAAAAAAATATATAAACTTTTAAGATAATTTTTATTCATATTATATTTTTATTTATTAATTTTTTCAGTTTCTTCATTTTATTTTAATTTTATATTTTTATTGTTTTAACGTAGTCTCTGCTTCTTTATATTTTGTACATTTTTTTGTCTTTTTTTTACCTTTTTCTAATTTAATCTACCTGTCTTTTGGTTGATTTTTTATTTCATGTTCAGAAATAAAGTTAAGATTTTTATCAATTTTATTACAACAGTGATAGCATTAAGTGTGAATATTAAACATTTTTTAAAATTTACTAGTTTCTTTGTTATATAGCTTCTTTTTCTCTGTATCATTTCAGAAAAATCTTATACATCCATTTCTCATATGGTCTTTGTCTAGGACCGTTACAATCCTATGGGTTTTCAGTTCAAGACTTGCTACCTTTCTAGCAACCAAGCAAGACCAAACTATTTCAATTTCTTAATTCTTTCAATAATATCAATTATATTTGTTTATTCTTTCAGCCATATATTTCACTTTTGATCTTCATATTTTGCTGTGAGTTCTGCAATCTCAGTGATGTTTCTGTTTATTCTACTGTGTTTTCCTGAAAATAAGACCGATCTTATATTAATTTTTGCTTCAAAAGACACTTTAGGGCTTATTTCAAGAGAAAGTCTTATTTTTTCATGTACAAAAATCTATATTTATTTATGTACAAAAATATACATTTATTCATAATCTCAAATCAATCTTCTAAGCTTATTTTTGCAGCAATGCCCTCTGTAAATATTTGCATTTTCTGCTTGTTATATGCACTGGGATATTTACATTTATTTATGTAAGTACAAAACTTTATCTGGGTTTAAAATATTATTCCATTTAAATTTACCATTAAATCAAGTGTTAATTCAAGATTTATGAAATATGAGTGGTAACAAAAATGATTACAGTTAAGAATGATTACCAATACAAAAGCAATAAAAAATGCAAACACAAAAATTCAGAATACATTACTATATTTCACAGCACATTAAGTATGACTGTTACAACATATGGCATATTGAATTATGAGTTTTCATATAAGATACAATTACATCCATTGATTATCAAGAGCAGTCATTGTAAACACTTTCAAATTAGTCATAAACAGCCCTATTTGGGTATTCTTTTGAAAACTTTTCTTTAAGAGAAAGATTGATTTTACTTAAATTAAACTTTAACTATGAAAATCACTTCAATTATATAAACTTTTTTTAGGAGAGAAAAAACATTTAAGAAGCAAATCTGATTTTTCTTTTATCTTGAATATTTAAAAGCTATCACAATCAAACTCTAAAGTTAAGTCAAGCATTTTAAATCTAAGTATTAAATGTAAATAAAATAAATAACTAAAATTACATAAATGAAATTATAAATTGTTCAAATATACTCTTGTGATGGGTAAAATTTTAAAAGTTTGTTAAATCACTCATAAAGTTAGTAAATTGGTTAAGTCCAAGATTTGGCTAAAAAGAAATTTTCACAATGCAGGTACAATTATTTGTTCAAACTGATCAATGGGAAAATACATAAATACCATTATAATTTATATTATCATTTATTTAAAGCATTAATGTCAATAATATTATTTATTTATAACTTTATAATTCAATACATTCATTATGTAATTCAACAAATAAAAAGAAATCCCATTTTTTTACCTTTAAAATTTTAATATAATTCTAAATTTGGAATTCTTTAATTAAAATTGCTGGCTTATCTGAGTTAAAAATTTTAATCACTTGTTTTCTAATTAAAGAGATTCCTGAAATTCTTGAGTAGGATAAAACAATGAAGTTGAGGTCTATAAAAAGACCAGCTAAAAATTATATTTATTCTGCTAATTCTTGGAATTCTGCTAAGTCTTCTAATTGCTGTGTCTTCTGATTCTGCTTGTATTTATATTTTGTTTGTTCACTATTGATTCTGCTCATCCACTATTGACTCTGCCATATTTATCTATGTCCTCCTCAATGATGAACTCAGTACTTGCTTCAATTACTGTATTTGAAGTTATGTGCTGCTAAAGCACTCAAAAGATTAACTCCACTATCTAGCATGAACTTGTAGCCAACATATGCTAACCTCACCTGTTAACTGACCAAATAAGTCAACTATTATCATCGAAATGACCATATAAGAGATACATCTCTTCATACCAATGAAGAAACTTTATGACAAACTACATATCTGATTAAGAGAAATCAACAATAAAGACACAAAAAAACAATATAATAGTGTATATATGCATTTATATAATACTCCATATGTACAGAAAGTAACAGCCCTATGCCCACTTCACTATCAACTTGAGTTAAAACCTTTGCATGAACTATTGTTGAGATATGCCAGTAAGCCAGTGATATACATAAGGGAATAATTTATACATCTGTTTATTGATTTTTTTCTTTTTATGTATCATATATTATAATTGTTTTAGTAATGTTTTATTTAAACTTTTCAATTTCCATAAGTTTGACAATTGATAATTAATTTCAATAGCCCACAATAATTTTTCTAAAGATATTTTTTTCTTCCCCCTCATAAAATGTTAAAAGAAAAGTTATTTAAAAGAAACTTAAAGCAAGTTTGTTTCTCCTTCATTTTCATGGTTGTTTAGACAATCTTAAATTAACTTGATAAGGATTTGAAAGAAAGAAGTGCTAAGTTTGAAAGTAATCTAGATCGATGTTTTTTTATAATTAATAATGCCTTAGAACTTATAAAACTGTTATTACCTAATTGTAATGATGTGTATAGGTGTGTGGTGTGTGTGTGTGATTTTTATCATATAAATGTTGAATTGTTTAAATGACATTTTTTTTTGTTATTTATGTCATTCACATCTGAAAGTAAAATAGAAAGTTTTGCTTGTGTGTATGCATGCATATATAAAATAATTTATTATGATACCACATGAGGATTTATTTATATATTTGACCCTTTTATTTATTCTGCTTATTGTTATATATAAGTGAGTTTTGATATTTTGCATCAGGTTCAATGATTTTCAGCCCATGCTCATTTCTATATGTTATATCGTATTCTATCCCATGAGTTATTGTCTGCTTGAAATTGGTGGTTATTTTTTATGTTTGCCTTGGATAAAGAGTTTTTTCCCAGGTTTTTATATATAGTTCACTTTAACACAGGTTACTTATGGGTCTTTTTTATTATTGTTCTCGAGACATTTATTTTTGTGATTAGGATCTTATGCACAAAATATGAGCTTTGTTTAGTAATGTCAGCACATGTATGTTGGTCTAGTAATTAAGCCTGACAATTTTTGATTTCATCTAGAAATTGTCTAGTCTGTAAAATTTAATTATTATAAAGAAGACTAAAGTTAATACTGAGAGTAAGAATTATATAATAAATTATTTGATGTGAATTACATTCCTTAATTACTTTAAAAGGGTCAATAGTCATGTAAATCATATTCTTATTATATCTCCAGTATTTAACCCTTACCATTAATGTAAGCTTGTTATTTAATTGTTAATAAATATTATTTGTTAATGGTTAGATTTGTCTGGCATTTTGTTTACTGTTGTCCATCCTGACTAATGTTTATTTTGACAACACTCTCTAGTCTCCCTGATCTAGCAACAATTGTAGATGTATGTATGATGGAATAGCTGTGTTAGACACTTGTAATGAATATCCTTATTAGAAAATTATGAATTTATTAGGCTAGAGGTCTAGTGGCACCTTCTTATGGAGGAGTGCAGGATGTCTAGTATAATATATATTTACAACATAGATGCTACCTTTTATTTTCAATTGATGAATTAAAAAGTTAGTGCAGATGAATGCTTTTTAAATTTTATCTTGAATATGGTATCCTATTCTCATATCAATATAAGTGTATTGTATAAATTCAGGCCTAATAGATTTTATCTTTGATTTCATTTTGTGCTCTGATTACTAAATGTGATGACTTATTGAAATAGTTAACAGTTTGAAAATATAATACAATTTCCACTTAAAATGATATTGTAAAGAATAGTTGTTTTTTAATCAACCATAATAGTTTTCTGCTCTGTATGATTCGGTACAGTAAATGGAGTGACAGAATCTGGGGCTTAGGATCAATAAATTGCACTTAGCTTTGTCAGTTTCAGTGCTTGAATTTCTTATGAACTTATGAACAATGAAGTCATTCAATTTTTATAATTTTCTAATTCTTATTTTATGTGAAAAACCTTACATTTAGTATAGACACATTATTGAAGAAGAGTAGCTACAGTACGACACTTAGAACTGCATCAGCAAAGAGTAGTTATCTTATTAGAACTTGTAAAGTTAGTTTGGTTTAAAGTCAAAAAACATAAACAGTGAGTTGTGAACCTAGAATAAATGAAAACATCACAAGTACAAAAATAGCACTGCAACCTTATGTCTCTCCACAATCAAAGTTATTTTGATATATACATATCAAAAAGTTGCAAACTCGAGTGAAAAGTAAATAAATTTTATTTTCAAAGAGAATTTGCCAGATTAATTAAAAATAATGATTTTTTAAATGTTAGTTTTAAAAAAACCATTACAGAACAGCTCTTCTTAAACAGTAAACATTCATCATTCAACAATAGCATATGATCCTTTCTTTTCAAGTATTCCTCTATGAAGGAGAAAAATTTATCCTATAAACCATCTCTATCCAATATTTGATTAATCTAATAAGTAGTGTTTTTTTATTTAACATGTCCAGATATACATAGAAAATATTCATGAAGCCACATTTGATAAAAACTATTATTTTTGCCAAAACAAAATATAAATGAAAAAACACATTATAACTTCAAAATAATATGGTAAAATTAAATATTGATGTGATGCAATGCACTGTGACTTCTCCTTATACAGAGTTGGGAATCTCTCAGTCATCATGCCCAGAAAATCCTGTTAGCCATGTTACCTTCCTATCCATTCACCACCCAAAGTTTACCCATATTCTTCTCTATCTTCCTCAAGACCATTTCCACAACATAATCTTTGTCAACTCCATGGCCTTTATATCTAAATCCCCCCTTTTTTCCCAAACCCAGCATAAAAACCAATAACCATCTTTTGGTATAATCACTTTGTTTATATTTATTCTTCCACAACTTCATTATTTGTACCTTTTCTGTTTTCAAACCTTTACATTCAATTAACAGATGCCTAATATTTTCTATACCGTCCTTACACAACTTGAGACTAAATCACCCACATTTTTCCATTTATTTGTATATTTCTTGTTGCTAAAGATCCTCTTCAAGCTTTAAACAGTAAATTACTTTCCTTGCCATTATCTTAAATTAATTTGCATTCAATTTTCCATTTACTTCTATATATATATTTAAACTCTTTTTACTCTCCATACTAGTTCTCCACCTCTCCAACTCCTATTCCTTATTACTATAACACTCAAGAATTCTCCTAACATGATCATCCCACTTTTTGTACAAGTATACTGACATAAATTCTTTATCCAAATCTTCTGCATACTGTACTATCTTTGTCATCTATCCTGTTGCCTACTCTTTACTCATAACCTATTTAAATTCTATTTTGGCTATGCTCTTATTATCCATAAACTGCAATCTACAGAACATTTTCATTTTGCTTTTTGCATCTCTCATATAAAAACTTGACCATCCCATTTCTCCTTGAATTGCCTCCTTTGTCATATACACATCTGTATCTAAGGTATGTCTTTCTACTTCTCTTTGTACTTTTTCTAAGTAATCTAATACTTCTTTACTAACACATAACACATCATTACCATACATTAACACTGTTACTGCCACTCCCTTCCATACAATTCTAGCTGCATCATATTTATTATATGAAAATGCTGCTAATTTCTTTATCAATCCTTTTCTTTTCTTTGTTTCATGTATCAATTTTTTCTCCTATTCATCCAAGCAATTTCTCTGATTACTTAAGATGATTTCCAAATAGTTATATCTATTCATCACACTTAACTTTATATCCCCCAATAAAATTTCTTGTCTTCTCTTTCCCCAGTACTAATCATCATTACTTTGGGTTTTTCTTCACTAAATTTAATCCCATCTCTTTATCCACCCTTGCACATGTCTTCAGCATAACTTCCATATCTTTCCTTCTTTCTGTGCACAAGAAAACATTATCCACAAATAAAAATTTCCTTGCCACCTATTAATGGTATCTCTATCCCTCTTCCTAATTTTTCCATTGCTCTCTCCATTTCTCTCAAATACAACAAAAACAAAATAGGTGACATAGGGTATATTTGTCTTACTCCCACCCCATTTTTAACTTTAACTGATTCTATATTTCCTAATTGATATGTATAGTAATTATTTTCATATAATTTCAATAACATCCACTAAAGCTCCATCTATTCCCAAATTTACTAAACTTACCCATAATCTATTTCTATTTATCATATGCCTTCTTTATATCTATAAAAATCATATATAGCTGTCTATCTGTATTTCTACTCATAAATATAAGTTGTGTAACTAGAAATAAACTGTCTTCTATATACCTATCTGATTGAAAACTTCTTTGCATTTCTCCTACTATATTATTTTCTTTTACCCATTTTACAACCCTTCTGTCTATCATAAATGTGAAAACTTTATATTATACTGATGTTACCACTATCAGTCTATAATTGCTTAATTTAAAATGATTCTTATTCTTTCCTTTAAATAGTAGCCTTACTCTTGTATTACTCCAACTATCTGGAAAATATCTCTTCTGTGCCATCTTATTAAAACATGATAATAGTTTTAATTTTATCCTATGTCCTAAATTTCATTACCATCTCTGCTGCCCATCCATTCAAACCTCTTGCCTTTCCACTTTTCAATTTCTTCTCTGTCTCATTTAGTTCATTTTCTATAAAACTAATATTTCCATTACTATACACTTTCATGTTTGTTATCACTCTGTCCACATCTAACATCTTTTCTATATCCATTACATACTTATTTAAGATTGTCTAATTCTTCTCTAGAGCTACTCTCTATGCCCTCATCATCTAGTAATACTATTTCTCTCTCCCCCCACATTCCTTCTTTTAATGTATTTCCAATTTTTTTTACTTCCATTTCTTCCACTTTTATTAATATCCTCCAACAATTTACTATTCAATTTCATTCTCTCTATACATTATTTATTTTAGCCAACTTCATTTTTTAAATACGTTTTGCATTTAACATTAACATCTTTTTCAGTCTTTAATATTGATAGCACACTTATATTCTCTGCATATTTTTTTCCTGTCTTTTACACTTTTACTAACTCTCATTTTCCTATTACTTTTATTCTTCTGAATATTCTCATCTAAAATTCTATTTGCCACTTTTTCTACTTCACCACACCAGTTATTCATCCCCAACCAATACTTAGTGGTTTTCTTCAACTTTTATTTTATATTCGTCTAACTTATTCTTATCATTCATTCTACATCCACATCTTTCCCTATCCTTTCTACTTTTATTCTTATTTTCCATCATATTACTAATCATTTCTAGGCCCCCTCTATTAGCACATTATGTAATGAAATATATTAGTTAGTAAAGATAATTCAGGGGTTTCCTCTCAGTGTATAAAAATCGTTTTCATGATGAATTTGTAGTAGGAAGGTAAATTAATGACTATAGATACAATTTTAGATATGAAAGTGGAAAGTCAAAATTTGAAAGTATATACTAAATGATATGGTTAAATTAATGGCATTCATTATAAAAACAACAGAAGCTTTGCTTCCATTAATAATTTCATCATTTTTATATTAACTTTTTTATATTTATAATACTTTATAAATTTTTAACTTATTTTTAATAAAAACCCAATAAACAAATGTTTATATATATATATGAGTGTGTGTGTGTTTTAAAATCAAGCATATATTTATTCTTATTAATTGTTACTGAATATCATGTAACTGCTCTTCTAAAACATTGTGCTGTTAAAATTTTCTCACACCGCTATATCTTTGTTTAAATAAGCATAATGGAAGCTTTTTTTTTTAATCAAATCCTACTGTTTTAGAAAGTAATACCATTGTTTGACACTCTTATGATAATAGCTCAAAGATATTAGTAATAGCTTACATTACTATACGGTATTTTTGATACCAATCTACTCAGCTATCTACATTTCATTTTCTCTTTGTTTTTTTAAAACATTATGTCTACATCACAAAATAATTCTGGGATAACTAATTGATAAATTTAAGATTCAATGTGCTTTCCATACCTAAAATCTAGATTCATAAAGAGTTTTTAAAAAATCAACAGAAAACTAAAAGATGAAAAGGAAACATTTCCTGCCACTGTGCATTACAATAAATAATTTTTTTAACTTAGAAATTAATTTAAAAATCAACTTTGTGTTTTTCACTGATTTTATTGTTGAAATATTATATATTATATGTTTTATTATTGTTGAAATGTTATTGTTTAAAAAGCAACTGGAAACATTAGATGTGGAAGAGTTCATTTAAATTGTTTGATTTTTTTTTCTTTTTAATTTTAAAAAAAGTAAAAATAAACTTTACATTCTTCATTTAGAGACCTTGGATCTTTTATCATGGATAAAAGAAAGGTGAGTGGATGTTTAGAGTGATTTTACATTGTCCATGCAAGCTGCCAATAAATTATTTGATTCCAAATGAACTTGATATCTTTTATTTTTGGACTTTTGTGAAGTCAAAAAGTAAACAACTATCAGGCAGGCAGTGAATCCAAATCAATAAGAAAAAGTTTCCCTATTTAAGCTTTTTTGTTGTTGTTGCTAATTTGTTGTTATTTCAAAGTTATTTCATTTTTTTTTTTTTGGATTGTTGGTTTAATTTGTATTTTGTATTGAATGTAGTTGACAATTATTGTTTTCATTAAAGTTTACAAGACTTCTACAATTCACCACCACCCCCTCCTAATTTTTTAAAAAACAAGAAAAAAAATTTTTTTAATGTTACAAATAATAAGAATAAAAATTTCCAAACAAATCTGTCAATTAAAATACTAAAAGAGGTTGTTTGAAATTATTTATCAATTAAGTTTGTAAATCAATATTATATAGTATTATGATAATGAGAAATTCAAAGAAATCTTCAAAACTTAGAATTGACTGTATTTCCCCCCTCTCCCATTTAATCAAACCAAAAAAGAAATTGAAAAGACAAATAATACTTAAGGTTTTTTTTTTTTAAAAAAAGGATCTATATAAGAGATTTTCAGATTCCATTTTGAATTCATAAATTACACAGAGGCAAAATTCTCCATACAGTAATATCATTCAGTGCAAGCCAGAGTAATCAATGGATGCAGAAAGGTACTGTATGGAGAGTTTTGCTTCTGTGAAAAACAGCTTGTGTAAGCATAAAGAATGGTGATCATGTGATGTTTGAATTTACAAATTGCATAGTATTATGATAAATCCCTTTGTCAACCAAAGAATTCTCGATTGATTAATCACCCCAGTATTATTTCATAACATAATAGCAGTGTTTAAAAAAAAAAACAAAAAAAAATGAAATACAGATAGACTACTAGATCAGTACTGCATTTTTACCTTTGTGGAAACCATTTTTAAATTCAATCCACAAATACAACATAAAGTTATATTGCTATGGTATGATTTTATAATTAGAGATATTCTTAATGCCACATCCATAGTGAATTATACAATGTAGTAGATTTGTTATTTTCAATTTAAGTATTAAAATATTTTTATTAAAATTATCATACATCAGTAAGCTAAGCATAATACTTTGATTTGCTCTTGATATAACATATATATTTTTATAATATATAAATATATTAGAATTATTGTGATTTTTAAATGAGCAAATCTATCAATAAATGTTGCATAATTGAGTCTTTATTGACAAGAAACAACAACCAGAAATGATCAGTTTAAATATAAAAATTGAAACTTATATTTGGCATTTCAAAACACAGGATGTAAAGAAACAAACAAATTTTATTGGCCAAGTTTTCTTCTTTTGTAACTATATATATATATAATTCACTTGATTTTGGTGATTTAAATAACTTATATAGAGCTCATAAGAAACATTGTTAAATCATCTAAAAGTGATGCTTTCATTGAAAACATTTAGTTCAATTGTATTTTGATTCACAGTCAAAAATTGAATTGCTTTTCTTACTAACTTCATCACATGCAATTGCATTTAACAAAAGATAATGAAAAGATTGATCCAAATTGAATTCTTGCTTAAACAGTCTTTAAAAATAATAAGTAAAAAATTCTAAAAATGCTTGTATATAGTGACTGAACACAAAAATAAATAAATAAAAAATTAGAAAATTAGACTTTTTAGCTAGATACCTCTTCTTTAATAAATTTTTCATTAAAACTTGCCATAGAAAAATGAGGGGAGGGGGGAAAGGTTTTATTGTGAAGTTATCTTATTCTAGTATAAACCAATAATATTATCAAAATTCACATTGAACATACAACATATCTGCCCAATGGAATTGCAATGAAAATAAATAAATAGCCAATGATATAAGAAGACCAGTTGAATAGCATGGTGGTTCAATCACTTGGTTTATATAGTGATTAAAATAAACCATGTCACAAATGTAACAAAAAAATGACTGATGACAAACTGTCTGAACATAGAATTAACTGTCCATATATGGTCAAACAAATAAGTAAATTCAGTAGGTTGTCATTACAGAGCTTTACCATTTACCTTGAGAAGCTAAAAGAGTCATCAAGTGAAAAATCTCATCATAATGTGCTATACCAATTGTACTCACTCTAAAAAGTAATGGTGATATAAATCTGTAATTATTAATTCACAAACAACAAAGCATTATCAGTTGATAATTATCTTTTATCATCAAACTTATTCTCTCCTATACTGGAGAGAGGGTCTTCACAAAAAATTGACCTAAAATAAGTCTACTTGCAACTTCCAGCTGATAATTAGTATGCAAGAGCATTAGCAATTATTGTAAATAAAGATTTATTTAAAATAAATCATTTTGTCATTTGAGATATTAGTTGCTCCAGTAATATTCTAGAAAGTAATTGATTAGCTTACTGTTGAAACACCTGTGGTACTTCCATATTTTGATGATTTTTCTGTTGATGTTTAAGATTCCAGAACAACTCTGGGCATTCACAAAAAATTATCAGATAAATTCAAAGCTTCAAGTACTAAAGTATAGACAGAAAAATTCAGATCATTGGCATAAAAAAATTTCCTCTTGCTATCCCAAAGTTAATTTTGGACTAACAGTATGTGAAAAATGTATGTGCAGAATTTATAATCCATTCACTTTGCTATGTAGATTTTGTGATGATGTCAACTGATTTGTTGATAGCCAGTGCACTCATGGTACCAAATGGCCCTGAGCATTGATGATGATAGCATTGATATAAATATCACTGCATTTTTGATATGGTCTTCATTATTATAGTTATTTTAGCATATATATGCATGCAACAGAAATATTGATTGCTTTTATATTATACTTCATGGTTGGCATTGCCAATAAACATCACGAGTTTTTCCTGTTTTAATGGTTGGCATTGCTTTGATGATGATTATCCTGAGATTTTATATTATGATTCTTGTAAATTCAATGACAGAAGATAACTGCTGACTATTGAATTATGATTAACTTGTTGAGGTTACTCTATTCATTACTTATGCTGGATCTTTGCTCATTTATTATATTTATATTCATTTATTGATGCTTATTTCTGTCACTCATCATTAATCTTTTATTCTGTATTTATACACTATATATATATATATATATATATATATATATATATTGTGCCCTTGTTTGTAGGTCATAGGTAGGGTAGAAAGGTCAATTATTAAAAAATTTTAAATTTTAAGTTATATTTGTAAGAGATATAAATAATAATGGGATAAGTAAGATTTATAATATAATTTAAAGCTAAAAATACCTGGTAGGTAACAGTGTAATATATTATTTTAAAAGAAAACAGTTAAATAAAGCTTAGATATCATTGCTGATGGTTGTGAAAGCTGGCCATATAAAATAATACAGCTATAGATAGTTAAAAGTATATCAATTATTTAGTATAATATTTAAAAACTAATAAATTAAATAAATGAAATGTAATGTTATAATTGTATTTAAAAATCAAATTTAATAGAGTATAATTTATTAATAAACTGTGGGATGGTGAGAGTTATATTTAGTTTAACATTATAAATTATTTTCCAAATTTTTTATAAAATATATCTCAATGTAGTCTGTCTCGCTCCCCGTGTCGTCGCTCCATGTCTCATGAAAATAATAAATTTTTAATAATATAACTGTATTTATATTTTAAAGTTTAGAGCTAGTAGTAATCATATTAATAAATTAATTTCATTCATTTTGTTAAGACTGAGCTAGAGAGAACCCGAGAATATATTTTAAACATTATTATAGATTGTCTATGGTGTGGACGCGTGAGAGGCGATGGGGGAGGAGGGTACAGATTGTGCTCGCCCAACGTGTTGCACGATATGTAGTTGGAACTACAATCGATAGGTTAGATTCAACTAACAAAGTTAAATGTTGCTTTTCCAATGAGACTGCACGATGTGTAGTGGAATTATATAATTTGGTATTTGAATTTGTTCATGTAAATCGGAGATTGTCAACAGACATTGTACAAAAGTAGATAATTTCATATTTGAATATAGAAATAATATTATTATTAAAATAATTTTAATTTTATGTGGTAGATAATCTGATTGTTTAAAAACGCACTATACTGTTGTGGATCAATTGACAAACAAAATTTTAAAATATGCATATGTGGCTAACGATCATTGATATTTAATATGACCATGTCAATTATTGAAGTATTATTGAAAAATATATTTGAAAGTGTTTTAGTTTGTGCAAAGTATTTGTGAATCATGCATGGGGGAAATAACGTTGTGACACGTATAATTTTAATTGTTATTGTTATAATTAGTTAGATAATATAGGGGATGTAGGAGGTATTGTCTATATTTATTGTGGGTGATGGTTAGAGGAGATAAAAGAACTGGTAAGAGAACTATTTTATGAAAAGTTAATAATAAAATATTATTGCCATATAAATTTTGAGGAAAAGTATTATAAAGAAAAATGGATAATCAGGATAACAGTTCCGTAGATAAAATATCTGAGTTCATTGTGGATAGTAGTTGTGAGGAGGAAAGAGAAGTAGAAGAGACCATGAATATAGAAGCAGTTACAGATATTGTACAAATTGCAGAGGAAGAAATAATAGGAGAAGAAAAGATTAGGGAATTAAAAATAGAGGAAGAAGAGGTAGTCTCACATAAAAGGGATGTAGATCACTTCTTAATGTCTCAAATAGCACTGATGCTGAAAGAGATTAAAGAAGATAATAGAAGAAATAGAGAAGAGATCAAAGAAGAGATTAAAGAGAATATAAGCAGAAATAGAGAAGAGATTAATGAGAATATAAGCAGAAATAGAGAAGAGATTAATGAGAATATAAGCAGAAATAGAGAAGAGATTAATGAGAATATAAGCAGAAATAGAGAAGAGATCAAAGAAGAGATTAAAGAGAATATAAGCAGAAATAAAGAAGAGATTAATGAGAATATAAATAAAAATAAAGAAGAGATGAACATAAAATTTGAATATCTCAATGAAACTATGAGTAAAAATAGTAATGAGATCAAAGCATGTATTGACAGTATGAATACAAAACTCAATGATACGTGTAAAACTATGGAAGACTTTAAGGAGGAAACACATAATAAATTTAATGGCTTGGAATCAAGATTAGACAATAATGAAAAGGTTATTAGTTCTTTAAGAGATGAGATAGAGCAAATAGACTGTAATAACCAAGAATTGCTCAAGACTAAGTTTATAGAATTTTCTGAAATTACTATAAAAGGTATAAACAAACAAATAGAGGATTCTATTATTCAATGTCAGACCAATAATAGCCAGTTAAAACAGGAGTTTGACAATAATCAATTGGATATTAAGAATGAAATATATGAAATAAAGGAAGAAATAATGCAGAGTAAAATAAGGATGAAAGATGAAATGGAGAGAGAGTTAGTGGATAAATTTAATGACTTGGCGGTACAAAATAGGAAAGATATAAAGGAAGAAATAGAAGAAGGTTTAATGGGAAAATTAGAAGATTTTAATATTAGAAAGGAAGATGATCAGAAGTACAGGTCCAAAATAGGTGAAAATTTAAAGCGCTTCCAAAAAGATGTAAAAGAACAAGTAATGCAAGTAGAGAAAAATAGCAATGAGTATAAAGGAGCTATAGACCAAAACTTAGATAGATTTAGACAAGAACAAAAGATGTACCTAGATCAAGTAATTGGACAAGTAAATTTGGAAGGAAAATTTCAACAGGTATACGAACACATAGAAGAGATAAAATCCCTTAGCAATCAAACATTGGGATTAGGTAAAATAAACGTATCACATAGTAAAGATGACGAATTTAAAAGCCCTTTTCCCAGAGATAAAATAGAATATTTAAGAAAAGAGGAGGATAGCCAACCAGAATCTAATAATGATAAAGAAATAGATAGCCGAATAATTAAAGGAAATACTAATTGTGAGGGAGGAACAAATAACTCTATGGCATTACGCTTTATGCGGATAAAACCATTTAGAGGTGACCATACTGAAAATCCATATGAATTTCTAAATAGTTTAGATGAACTATTTTCAATATGTGCTTTAACAGAAAGAGAGAAGTTGGCCATCTGTAATAATCACTTAGGTGGTACTGCCAAAGATTGGTGGCATTCACTTTTCGAAAAGCCAAATACATATGGTGACTTCAAATGTTTAATAACATGTAGTTTCTGGAACGCTGACAAACAGGACAGCATCAGATTCCAGATAACTCAGGAAAAATATCAACCGAATAAAGGTAGCTATACTAGTTTCTTCAGGAGTCAGGCTATTCGTTTAAAAACACTAACAGCATGTCCACTATCTGAGGGACAGATAGTAAGGATAATACGTCATAATTTGCCCAGAAATGTGGAGCAACTGTTAATTGCAGCGGACCGTTATTCTATAGAAGAGGTGTCAGAAGTATTAGATGCATTAGAAAATGCTGAGACATCTATAGATAATAGGTTTAAAACTAATAGAAACAGGAATAACTATCCATTGTCTAATATTAATGTTAACTATAATAATCAAAGGCATCAGATAGGATTTAAAAGAAGATATAATTCTAGTGAAAGAAATAGGGATATCCGATGTACATAATGTAAATATCAATGAAGAAAAATGCTTGATTTAAAACGTTAAAATTAAATTGCTCAACTAAATAAAAATGGATCCATGAAAATAGAAAATTATTGAAGATTTAAATAAAATATCTACAAGATGCATCGGGGGACAAAGCGCGCGGGAAAAAGCTAGCAGACTATGTTGAAGGAGACATCAAGAATTAATAAGTGTATAAAATATTGAGAAAACTAAGGATCATCGTCGATGAAGATTATTAAACAGAGTTATTTTTTTAAAATAGAACATTAAGTGACTGAATAAAAATAAAGTATATATTTTTTTTAGCTTTACGATGAACAATTTTCAAGCAAGTTCGACAAAGCAGTATCGTAAATATAACTTAAATATTTTTATATGATTGTATTTAAAATATAAAAAATCTATATTAGCTTAGGGAAACATAAACATGAATTTAAGAATAATGAGATTTTAAATATAATAGCTTAATAGAATGATAGAAATATTATTATAAAAATAAAATGTATGTATGGAAGTTTTAAATATCTACAAGAAGTAATGGAATGGTGAAGCCTTCAGAATATGATCAAGAAGATAGAGATCGTTTTTGGTAATTGTGATATTATTGATAATGCATAATGTATTTTTTTTAGGTCATCTATTAATGAAGAATGATGTATGAAAGTTTTTAAATTATAAGTACACATTTTATCCAACATTAAAACATATATTTGAGATAGTAGTAATTTTAAATGTGCATGCAATAAATTGTTTTAAAAATATAATTAATAATAAGTATCATAATAATTATGTGATTCTTTTGAACTTTTATGTTGCAAAATCTTCAGAGAATTTTAAAATAGTTGGTATATTATAAATATACGAGATAAGTAGTAAAAGATTTTCTTAAGAATAGCTGTATAGTTTGAACTAAAAATGAATTTTATTATTGTTAGAAATGTAGACAGAAATTTGTCGATGTACTGCATAGATAAATCTAGAGAAATAAATCGGATAGTGACTTGGTAGTAATGGTGTAGAGGAAACCAAGATGATGTTTTTTGCCAAGAAAAAAGAAAAATCAAATATTTGGATCATAGTATTTTGTGTGATTTCAGTATAGCTAACTAAGTCCTATCACTGAACACATATATTTTGGACAGTGTTTTTTACATATCTTTGAAACTTTTTGATGTTATATAAAGCTGAAGGAATAGCTTTAGCATCACTCCTATAGTAGAGGTGGATAGACAGATAAAGGTCACTCCTCTATGGTGTTCTTTAAATTCACTGTGCCATCATTGTCAAGTTTTATGACGAATAATATTCTAGTTGTTTTGATCCTGCGCATCTATTTTCGCTATCCTTGTTTCATGAATATACATCGTCAGAAAGATATTTTATAGAAATGATACATAAAATAGAAATGAGGCTATGTTGTAGTTATGTAAGAATAGTTTATTTACTAGAATGAGTTAGAATTGTTATTTTAAAAGTGAAAGTATAAATGTCATAAAGAGATGAAGAATCATATGATATAGTTTTAAAAAGTAATTATGAAATGAATATAAGATTTTAAAGGAAAAATCTAAACAAAGTTTTTAAAGTAATAATAAAATTTTAATATTTTATATGATATTTAAAAATAGAGATTGCATGTTGATTGAAAAATGATTCAATAATGTGTAACTGATATATGTATTTGTGCATGGTATGTTAATGAGTGTAATTACCATACGAAGCAAAGGCTTGGATAAGTATTTGATTAATAATTATTGTATAGTCAATAATAAAACGGAAACATCAAAATTTCAGGAAGGGTTTGAATCTTTAGGATTCCATACGAATAATGATATAAAATAGAATTTTATGATTTTGTATAGTTTTACTACGAAGGTAAAAATTTTGTAAAAATATAATTTTAAAATTAATAGAGATATAAAGTAGTAATGATAATTATTGATAGATACATTTTTGTAACAAGCTAAACTAAATCAGATATCTAATAATAATAATACTGTATAAGAGTTAAAAATAAAATAAGTAGAAATTTAATGTTAAGAGATAAACTAGTAAAGTAATTTTGTAACAGGAAAGTAGGGATATCCGCTGTATATAATGTAAATATTGTTATTTGTATAATTATTAATAAACTATGTTGTAAATTTATTTGTAAGCTTCGTGTCTTAGTTATATTTCTCCACATAGAATGCATGATATCGCAATACACATTTATAATTGCAACAGACATATAATTTTGCACAAAGTAGATAAACATAAAAGTGTTATAATAATTTTTGAAAACTTATTTGTATGATAAAATTAAAGGATTATAATTATATCGTTTATTGGTCATAAGTTGGTTGCCACAATATTAAAATAAATTATATGCTAATATTACAACACGTATTTTGATTGTCAGATTATTAAATACTACTACGAACGTAATGTTTATTTATTTATTTCATTTAAGAAGAAATAGGATTACATTATACTATTATTATCATTATTCTTATTTATTATTGTTAGTTGTTACGTAGTGAATTTATGACATAAAATTCCCTTCTCATAGTTTACTACCGTAATTTAAATCAGTTTAAATGTAATTTATGAACCTGAGATTTATTTGATTTGATTTTATTTCATTTATTTACTTAAATTATTTAATTGAGCTAGATTATTATTACAAAGAATAATAAGATATGATTATTATCTTAATCGGAATGAAAAGAGCTTGGAAAGTCATAAGAATGCCATAAGTTGATTATTTAGTATAGTGTTCTTATGCCATTGGGATAGTATCATGTGGATATATCTCAATGTAGTCTGTCTCGCTCCCCGTGTCGTCGCTCCATGTCTCATGAAAATAATAAAATTTTAATAATATAACTGTATTTATATTTTAAAGTTTAGAGCTAGTAGTAATCATTATTAATAAATTAATTTCATTCATTTTGTTAAGACTGAGCTAGAGAGAACCCGGAATATATTTTAAACATTATTATAGATTATTTTGGAGTGCACGCGTGAGAGAGGCGACGGGGGAGGAGGGTACAGTATATATATTTGAATGCAATAACTTTAGTTTTATTTTCACTCTTATCCAGAAACAATTAATCTTGAATGGCTACTATCCTAAGTAAAGCATTTTCAAATTAAGTAACTATAAATAGATAACTCTGCATACTAAATATTCCCATATATATATATTAAGTAGTTGACATGTACACCTGTCATGAGCACCAATTAGAATCTGAAATATATTTTTAAGTTCAAGAAGACTTTCTTATAGATAGTTGATCTATAGCTAAATCATGTATTCATAAAATTAATGGTCCCTGAAAGGGCATTAATTATTCTGCAGAATAATATTAAACAAGGAAAGAGAAAAACTATGTGAATAATAGCTTCTATACTGTTCCTTTAAGATCTTTATACTAAATAAACTATTTAAAGGCTATTTTGCATGTACCATGTAATTTTAAAATATTAAATAATTTGTCTCATTTATTTATATTTTTGATTGTCATATAAAGTAAATTAATAAACTCGTCTATTTTAATTTTTTCTCTCTTGCCTTTGCAAATTTACTAATTAATTCTTATGAATCCAGTTTGAACATCTTACACTCAATATATTCATGGCTTCTATTAAAATGTTTAAACTTTTTTTGCACAATTGAATTTCTTTAAAATAGTTTTATTTTTTAATATATTAAAAAAAATTTCAGCTAGAAGCCATTACTTTAAATTATCATTTTTATTTATTTATTTTTTACAGTTATTTTCCAATTTTTTTACCACTATGGTAAACTATTGTTTTACTTTCTGTTTTTAATATGTAGGGTATATGAGCACAGACTTTCACATGACCCACCACTATCCACACTATCTCATGACACTGATACACTCGAACACACATATGTTGAAAAGATAAATAATCACCAATATACGTATTTCATGCTAAACCAGCAATCATCAGTTGGTCCAGATTACCATCTCTACACATATATATATATAATAAGTGTTCAGATATATATTAAGATAGTCAATCTTCATACTTTAATGGACAGGCTTCAATCTACTCCACACTCCAACTCTTCAACCATCCATCCAATTGAAAATCTGATGATGGAATGCTTGAATAAAATAAAAATTAATTTTTATTATACATTATTCTTTTAATTAAAAACATTCTTTCAAAAATAAAAGTTGTCTAAAATTTAATATATCATCAACTTTGCAAATAAGAAAAAGTAATAATCAGAAAACAATAAACAAAAGAAGGGACTTTCAAACAATAAAAAAGTTTGATAGAAGACAGTTTTGGTCAATGACACATAAATATTATTTGACTAATTTCTGTTGAAAAAGCTATTATATAGAAAGAAAATCTCAATTTGAATTAAATATATATTGAATAATAAATATGTAATAATTTTATAGAAAAATAATAAACAAATGAAAAGTATGTATAACTTCATTTAGTTTAATCAAAAGAGAATGCTACGTGATTATTAATTCCAGTCTCCTCAGAAAATTTATTTTCTTTTATATCTCTTCATTTTTTTACCAAAAGATACTAACATCTAAGGAATATAATTGGAATCTAAATTCTTAAATTTTTCTAAATTGATAACTTATAATGCTTTTTTTTTAATTCATTTTTTTATCATTGTTAAATGTGATGAATAAAATGTCATTCACAGGAAATGTGAAAGCATGATCAAAATAGAAAAAGAATTAAAAGTTTTTACTACTACATTGCTTTTTTTTAATTCACTAATGTAACAAATAAAAAAGACAAAATTAAAAATAAATGTTAATGTAAGCATAAATAAAATGTGTACAGACCAAATTTTGATTTGTGTCCAACTGAAAAAAATACATATCCATATAATTCTAATTTGCATTCACTTTTTGAAAACCATTCAGTGAAACTACTGTTATGGTTGTATTTATGATTTGTGTGATATTTTAAAAGATATAGAAAATATTATTCTCAGACTTTTTATGCACTGGAAATGACTCAAATAGGAAAAGAAACCTTGACATCTGATATGGAAGAATTGAAAAATAACTCATTTATACTCAGTATGGAAACTATATAAATTTCTATGTTCATTGGTGTCTCTTACATGCAAAAGTTGTCTTTTTATTAAATACAATCAAAACTGTTTGTGTATATGCAACTTATTTAAAGCATTCAAATCTTTGTTATCACTGCTTGACAAATTTGTAATATTAAATTCATTTATTTTATCAATAATTATGAATTTAACGCATTAAGAATTTGAAAATACAGCATTAAAAAGTCCATTATGAGGAAAATAATTTTTGAGTTTATGAGTCTCTTGCTATTGTAGATCCGCAGACATTGAATTTTCTTGTAACTTGATAGGTACATCACTGTATATACTTTGATATTCCTGATAAAAGAAATGATGTCTATAGAACAGATGCTTCCATTCATTCACCAGTCTTATTGGAGCCTAAAACTCCCATTGAACACAAAACAATAGCCACAAATATTCCTCATATGAATATCCAATTATGATTATTTTAATTATAAAAAATAATAAATCACATGTTTGCAAATTACATTGCCTTTAAACTATAATATAATATTGAACTCATTAATTTAAAGTAAACATAGTGTGCTTTAAAAAAATCAGAAAATTCAAAAGATGTATTAAAATTATTAAATATAATGTACATAAGTGGCACTTAAATACTTTTTAAATATACATTAAAAAATTTAAGATAGAAAAAAAAAAAAATCTTTCAAAGAGGTTCAAATATTTCAAAAAAAATTTTCAGCAAAATTTTAAAAGTTCTACATTGGAAAATGTCAGCTTTCAAGACAAATCAACATCACTTATTATATATTTGCAAATAAGATTAATATCACAATAATTTGCAGTCAAATATTTATGAATCACATTAGAAGAATGGATTGAAAATAAATTTTAATAAAACCCAAATAATATTTGATTTGGCATTATCAAAGATGAATAATTGTGTTTACTTAGTACTTAGAAAAGTTGCTTGATATTTATCAACCAAAGCAAATAAATATAAAATAAGTAGAAAAATTGAATTTAGTAGGCTTAATATTTTATTAAAAGAAAATACATTTTTATGTTTAAAAAGAAAGCTTAATATGTTTTGCCTTTTTTTTTTTTTTTTTTAAATTACGGTTACTAAGCACAGACTTAGAATTTTAAAATCGAAATGACGCAAAGGATAAGTAGGGGGAAAAAACATTAATGAAAAAAAGATCTGTATAGGTTTAATGCCAGTTTGAAATTACTGACATTATTATAAAAATTAAACATCATCAGTAGAAATGGAAACAAAGCAGAAAGTGAGAACTGATAGATTAGTAATATGTTATCGAATATCAAGTGTTATTAACAAATATTTTCTTTAAAATGATAAGGACTATGCTAGATCATCATTGGGAAACCGTAAAAATATAGAAAGAATTGGCCTGCAGTGAGCTATCAGTGGCTTATGATGATGTAATATATATAGAGAGATATTATGTTAAAATAGTTATATTTTATAATTTTCTATTCATGATTAAAACAATGATAAATAAGCACTCAATAATTAACTTTTAATTTTGTTAAGTCATTATTACATAAAATTAAATTATAGCTATTTTATTAAAATTACATTTTAATTTGTTTTTCTACTGTTCTGCTTAATTACGTGTAATTGATTTTATTTAACTAGAAAAATAATATGTAATTTATCGCATGCATAAATTAAAAAGAATAAAATTTAAAGAAACAAAATTCTCTTTCCCTCTCTCTCTCTTCCTTTTCCTCTCATCCTCCTCCTTCCATTTTCTCTTTTTCTCTCCCGTTACCTCTTGTTCCTTCCCTCTCCCTTTAGCATTTAACTTCTCCTTCTTTTCTCTTTTTTAAAACTTCTCTCTTCCTTTCCCCCTTTTTTATTCTTTCCTTCTTCTCTACTTCCTCTCCAAATTCATTTCCTCTCCCTCTATCTCTTACCTTCCTTCTCCTTTTCTCTTTCCCTCTTTCTTTCTAATATCAGTAGTATGCACAGAAATGAAACAATTACACCTGGTAAGTTTAAAATCATAAATAATAACAAGAAAATTCAAATTCTCACACCTGCATACTGCAGAATCAATGTGTGTGTATATATATTGCTGTGAAAGTACTGGGGTGCAACATTAATGCATTCTGTTTTCAAGCCTGTGATCTTATTTTGAATCAGGGCTAAGTAAATTTTTAAAAAAATTTTTTTTAACAATCTTGAGATTTCTTTTTGATAGCAAGTCCATAACCAAAGCAGCTAATTCATCCAATATTAGTTAATAAATGAATATCTTTTCTCAGCTAAAGGATGCAAGAATCACTCAAACCCTCATCATTGGCAATAGTGAGCAATGCTTTCTTTTCACTTGCCTCTATGAAGGACTGTTGCAGAGATCTTTGATCAGAAAGGGGATTTATAAACATTGTTTTACGTATACTTCCCATACTCAAAAATATGGCATTCTCTCTATCACTTTATTGTATGCAAGAAGTTAGGCATTAGAAAAGGATAAAAATTATTGATGCCTTTGTATTATAATGCTGGTGAATGCTTTTGAAAATACCATGGATATCAAGAAAAATAAGTGAGTAATTTACTGGTCAGATACCATCTGAGATTTTGCATAAAGGACAATGGCAATGTTAAAATGTTTTTATTTCTATCACATTATGAGATTATCTAATTCAATGAAAGAATTATCAGAAATGAAATAGATGGATTTTATTACCATAATGTGTTAATAGCAGCCTGAAAGTCTGAAAAATGAAAGATCATTTCAATAATATTATATGTGGGTGAGTTAATCTGGGTTTGAAATTTTAGGGTTTTTTTTAATTTAGGTTATAGCTTTAATAGTATAAAGGTAGTAAAAAAAATGGCTGTTAAATGCATAAATGCATTAGTTGAGCTTTGAATTCTAGCCCTTATTGGTAATGACAAAATCCAGAAACTGGTGTCTAGAAATGATTTTATGGCACTATACCATATGATGTATGTTGATTATTCAAGCTTCCCATACAAGACTAGGTTGCAATGAGAAGTCATTCTGAAGAAAATTATATATCAGCAAGATATATCAAATTAGCATCATTTAATAACTAGTGAGGGCATTTATACATTTTTTACATAAAAGTTGAAAATAAAACAAAATGAAATGAAGAATTGCATAAGAAAAAATATTCTATATTTACAAGTACGATAAATACAGTGCATTCTAAATAGTATTTTAGTTTATCTAATGAGAATTTTTATTATTCACAATTGCATTTAATGTGATTTTTCATAATCATGGCTGAGTAATTGCAGAATTATTATTTTTTTTTGCTTGATGAATAGAAGTATCATGGTTAAGAAATTAACAAATAAAACCCTTTTATAGTGTGCAAATAATTTTAAAATTCAATGGAAAATTTAATTATAAAGCTACTATGGTGGATTTTCTATAATAGCTACAGTTCATCATCACTTTCTAAGATTAAAAAAAGATTGCATTTACAATTAAAATTAAGTTATTAAAGGGAAAAACAATATAGACACCATTTGCCATTTAAAAACAATACATACCTAATATTTCATTAAAACTTGTAATAAAGCATAATGAGTTTTAATTCCAAGACAAAGGCTGTATTTAAAATTAAAAAGCATAATGTGAATAAATATTTAATTCGTGTTTATTCAAATGAAATAAATTTCTAGTTGTTGAGGATATTATATTACAAAAGAAGTTTTGAATAGCACCCACAAAACAAAAGAAACTAAAAACTTTTCCCTCCCCGGAAATTTTTTTAAAAAATAATCAAATCATTTATTATTGAATTGGATTTGAATGCAGACTTTCAATCTCCCTTAAGCTATCCACTCTATTTCACACATGATCTCCAATATACATATTTCATGCTGAACTAGCTCGCATCGGTTGCTACAAATCTCATTTTCTACAATATATATATATAATCAGTTCGTGGTTTATATTAAGATAGCAAATCTTCAAACTTTAATGGATAGGCTTCAATCTACTTCACTCTCCAACTCTTCAGCCATCCATACAATTAAAAAACTGATGATGAAATGACGAACTCCTTTGTTGACGCCAATATTATTGTCATGCCCATGTTGATCTTAAGTCACTCTGACCCCTCACATATAGATCATTGTCTATTTAAATACACAGGAGGGATGGGCAGGATACAGGCTGATTCTGTAATATTGGAATACAAGTATAATTTATATACTTGGGAGTTTAGATGTAATTATAGGGAATTTGAACACAGACATTCAATTTGCCTTTAGCTATCTACTCTCTCATACAACCAATACACATGTAAAAAAATAATTGATCACTAATATAGATATTTTGTGCTCATCAGTTGGTCCAGATTATCATCTCCCATATATATATATATATATATATATTATCATCTCCCATACATATATATATATATAATCAGTGGTTGGTTTATATTAAGATAGCAAATATTCAAACTTTAATGGACAGGCTTCAATCTACTCTAACCTCCAACTTTTCAGCCAACCATGCCATTGAAAATCTGATAATGGAATGTCCAAATCCCTTGATGCCAGTATTATTGTCATGCCACTGTTGACTGTAAGTCATTCTGACCCCTCACATATAGGATCTTGACCATTGAAATACACAAGAGGAATGGGCAGGATGTATTCAAATATTACTTAGACATTTCATAAAAAAAAATTTAGCATTATAAGTGATGTAGTAGAGTCATGAATTTTGACTTCAAGAATATGTCATTTAACCATTGTATTAAATCATGGAGAATATTTTTTTTAAACGTATGCCATATATGCAGTGATAAAAATAAATAATAAAAGTCACTTTTAATATGTAAAGGTTAAAATCTTGAAAAATATTGCCAAACATTCATAATCAATTAATTATAATTTTTTAAAAAAGCATCCTTCAATTTTTGCTACAAAAAAATTATAAGAATTCTAATTTTGAAAGTAAATTGCTATAAATTAGAAGAAATTTAAGATGTCATTTAACAGATTTTTTTTAAAAAAAAAATTAAGCTGAAGTGTAAATGTACATATTAACTTCATATTTTTTAATTCATAATTTACTATTATTATTCCATAAAACTAGATATTTATTTAATCAATATCATTATGTAAATTATATATATATATATATGATGCAATAACTTGCCATGTCTAATATCTGTATTCAAGCCTGGCATGAGTAATCTTGGAAAAAATTTTAACGAGTTTAGAATTTTTCTTTCAGGTAGCTGCCTATAGCATATACAGCAAACAATATATTAATAATTTGTTAGTGGTGGTCTAACCATTTTAGTAGAGAGTAAAATAAGGATGGAAATTGCTCTCGCCCTCTTCAATCAAATAGTGGCAAATCTAATGAGTATTGCTTTTTTCACTATTAATCTTTGAAAGATTGTTGAAAGGCTTTTGTCCTGAAGTGAGTTATTCATTGCCTGTTTTATCATCTTTTAGCTATGTACAGTGAAGCAAAATGTTAATACTAACACCTTGCTTTTTATTGTTAAAATATAAAAGTAAATACTGCATAATTAAAATATCAGTTAATCATCATTAACATTATTCTTATGGAAGTTGGCTCACATAGATCATAAAATTGATTTTATTTTTTTCCTGGAACCCATATAAAAAATAAAGACTTTCTCTAATTTAAAGAATTAAGTCTGACCAAGATTAGGGAGACAGAACCCTGCTTTGAGTTTAATTAAAGTTGTTTTACTTGTTATCTATAAAATTATTCAAGCAAAATGAGACAAATCTAAAATCTTAAAGCAATATATGATAAAAGAACATTGAAAGTAGGAAACTAGATTTGATTATTAAATGACACTAAGTTGCTAACATTTGAAAACTTTAAGTTATATATAGGACCATGTACAATGTTAACTAAAGTAGATACCAATTCATTTATGATTAGAAGTAATTGAGAAAATAAAGGTATTCCAAAAACCCAAGGCCATACATTGTAACATAATGTAAAATAGGCAGACAAATGAAGTGATATACAATGAAGCTTCGATATATGCTATCAGTATACATTTCAACTATACATTATTCACAAAATGTGTAAATAGAAAGTAAAAACATTAGAATTTGTAAATTCAATAAAATTTATAAGGCAACAGTCATTTTTCTCTCCCAAAGTGCTGTATGCAATTGTGTTTATTAATAACATATCTTTAGCTTGCATTGAAAACATCAAAACAATTAGAAAGCTCATAGACTGCTGATAACAAAACTGTTATTTCATTTCCAATGGAAAAAATTACTGAAGAAAAAATATGTCATTCAGAGTGTATTTAATTGGGATCAACATTTCACCATTTATTTTTATAAAATAAAGATATGGTACAGTAAGTTTTTTATTTTTTAAATGAAAGTGAACTCACTCACAGTAAACATATATATATATATATATATATATATATATATATATTGTGTCATCCAGTGGCTCAAAGACTATTAGTGCATGTTATATTATGTTGGAACAAAAAACTTTATTAACATGAAAAAAGCTTTTGTTAATTACTTATGTTAATATTTGATATTTTGCTTCCACAATAGAATAAAAGCTTTAATAAAATAAAAGTAATAATTAATATGTAATTCCATTGCAGTATGTAACTTGCGTATACAGAATGTTTCATATATGTAAGTAGAGGGATTTAAAGGCAGTATTTTTCAGTCTATTCATCCTCCACTCCATCTCAAGTAACTACACAAGACCACAAACATGCAAAAAAGCTACATAATCTACAATATATGTTATGTATTTTGTGCAGAACCAGCACTCATCAGTTGAGCCACTGATTGTATATATGTGCGGGAGATTATGATCTGGCCCAATAGAGGAGTGCTGGTTCTGCATGAAATACATATATTGTAGATCATGTATCTTTTTCACATGTGTGTTGTCACGTTTATTTGGTTGCTTGAGATGGAATGGAGGATGAATACTGAAAAATCCTGAGTTCAAATCCCTTTACTTACTTATATAATTAGTATGATAAAATAGTATTGTCTGTAGCAAATGATATTAAAAATATATATTTCACTCAAATTTATTCAAAAGTATAATTTTTTAAAAATATATAAGTGTAAAATATGCATTTTATTATTAGATTTTTTTTATATATTCTATGTGCTTCCAATACACTAAGAAAAGCTTTAAACCTAAAATGCATACTATATTTAATTTTAAATTATTATTTTTTGTAATAGGAATGTAAGAGGAAAAGGGTTGCTAAATAATAGTAAATTCAAAAACAAAAGGTAGTAGGCAGTGGGATGAAGATAATTTCAATTGCAGATTAAAAATCTAAATTTAACTTCTAAAATAGAGGTTAAAATTAAAAAGAAAAGAAATCCTGTTTATTGAAAAGCAGTAAAGACTGATTAGATAGTCTATATACTGCTAAGTTAAGCAGGCTTTCTTTCTCTTTCATTTCTCTATTGTGGAGAATCTGTTTCATAGCAGAACATCTAAACCCATGATCATCGAGAATATGAAGGTTGCAATAACCAGTAACCTGCAAAGTAGCTTATACCAAGTCTTGAGAAGTCAAATATCCATTTATCTAAGGCTATGGAAGTCTTCAAATGCAGATTTTATATTCTCCATGGCAAGCTAAAGACCTATTAGTACATATGTATGTTGCTGGCTGCATTATATGCTGAATGGGTGAAGAAAATATTGCTCTGATCAGTTAAATATGCCTATCCCTAGTGTGTTACCAAATAGTCATCTATGAACTGAATAGAAGTTGTGCTCATCTGCAAAATTATTTCCAGATGACTCATAAATAACATTCACCAAGAAAAAGTGAAAAATCATCACCCAAGAGAAGATGAAGCTGGAATTTAGAAAACATCATCATACAAGTCAAGA
Source organism: Epiperipatus broadwayi (assembly GCA_028023455.1). NCBI lineage: Eukaryota > Metazoa > Onychophora > Udeonychophora > Euonychophora > Peripatidae > Epiperipatus > Epiperipatus broadwayi. Next base: position 248,941 of record JAQFVV010000588.1, on the reverse strand, counting down.
TACAGAAAAATATAAAAATAGATAAAAGAATACCCATAATTAAATTAAATATGATAAATAGTGGTAAGACATTTTATTCTATTAATTAATTAACAAAGGCTATTATAAAAATATACAAAACTGTAAATATTTTATTATGTGCATTATTTAACTTCAGACATTTTGTTAATTGTATTTTTTTTCTTTTTTTTTAATTATGTGGGAGAAAAATGTCAAATCTTATGGGGTTTTTTATTACTATTAAATACATTTTTAAAACCTCACTAGTTTGTTCTGAATTTTCGCTAATTAATCTTATATAAAATTTTAAGCTAATTGCCTAGAAATGAATAAATCATAAAATTACAATTTAATATTTCATAATCTGCTTGAGAATTAGTTTTGATCACATTCCCCTCATCATAAAAATAATGCATTAATTTACTATTAATGTTGTCATCTATATGTTATTCTTAAGTAGGGATGATCTCTTTCAAATATTACTTTGATTAATTCCAGCCTGGAGAGGTAAAGATAGTCAGGAAATATAATTTTGGTTTCTTGATTTAGTTATACAAGTGTTTATTTTATTAAAAACCTCAGTTTGATTATCTTGTAAATTATAATATATATATATATATATATTATAGTCAATTTATAAATACCCCTCATATGGAAAAAATCCCACTACCATTTCAGTATGTAAACATTCCTATTCACTTTATTATTAACTATTGTTATTTTTTAAAATTTTGTTTATACCATATTCTTAATTTATATATGCAAACTATACACATAGAAAAGCATATCTTTTTATATATTTGTGCATCTCAAAAAGTTCTGACAATGTGCAATTAGGTAAATAATATATATTCTTTTGAAATGAAAACTTATCAACAAAACATCAAGTCTATTATTCATGATGTACAATGTCACATTGGCCTGAAACAAAATATAGCCAATATCATGGCTCTCTGTATATGTAAATGGTATGAAATTTCATTTTTATTGTCTTTATTCATGAATGTTATTTTTAAAAAAAAAATTGATGCTGATGCTGATAATATAATAATAAACCTTGAACTGATTGTTTTTAATTAAACAACATTTCTTCAGTAATTTTAATGAGAAAAAGTAAAATATATATTATTGTTGCAATACAGGTTGAATTTCATTACAACAAAATCTTTGTTGATCTTTTTTTTTTTTTTTTTTTGGATTCATAAATGTTATAAAATGTAAACTAAGTCATTCAAATTTGGTAATTATAATCATGTTACTTCAAATAATGAAAGGAAACTGTTCTCTAAAAGTCATTATAAAACAAAAATCTTATAAAAATAAATAAATGTAATGATTTTCTCATGTAAAATCAACTGTTCTGTAAAACTGAATTTTTTTTATGTTAAATTTCACGATAATAATTATGAAATAAACTTAGTATTTCATATAAAATATCCTAAAGTCGCAGCAGCCCTAAACATATTTGTAAATGATGCATTTTCAGATATTATAGTATAGTCTAATACAATTATTTTTTTGAAGTTAATTATCTTGGCTATATTATATATACTAGTATATTATAGCTTAGTGGCTGACTATTAATAGACATTGACAGTACATTTTCATAAGAATTGAGAACTACAACTTAAATTGAAATATATATACTGTATCAACCTGGCATTGGTACATAATAATTTATCTAAAAAAAAATAAGTTATAAAAATCTAAAGTTTCCTTATTAAACAAAATGCAGTTTGTTTTCGAAAAAAGTAAGAGTCAAATAGCTTTCTATCATTAGTTTTTGAAATGAAAGTTACGATTAATTAATTAAAAGGGGGGGGGAGTTCACATTAGAAAAGTCAAACTAAAACTTTTATAAAAAAAGCAAAGAGTTTATTATTATTAGTTGAAAGATAATTTAAAAAGTTTAAAATATCAATCTCTTTTTATTTAAGCTAGTTCTGATTTTAGAATAAAATTATATATGTGCATGCGAATGTAATAAGTATATGCATATTAAATGTTAAAAATAAATGTTGAAATGAACTAAATGAAAATCATATTGAAAAACACATGAAAATAAATATTAAAATGAAATATATTTAAAAACACAGCAATGGCTACTAATTAAAATTATAAAAACAACATGTTTGTGATGGCTGCTAATTAAAATACCCAACAACAAGATTAAAAAGGATTAGCTACTAAAGGAATTTCGACAATACATATTGCCGGCGGACATTAAAACAAAAACACTTTGCATATATAAATAGCCAAATTTTTATCGGACATTCAGTCTAGTCTAGAGATAACAGTTGAATTCAGTTCAGAGAGTTAAGAGTGTAATTTAAATCATGCAAATCAAACGAATGCAGTGTTAGAACATCAGAAAAACATATGTCTTTCTCCAGCCTGAAGTCCGATGAAAACAGCCAAACCTATCCGATCAAAGTGATGTCTGTGTAACAACCTGGAGCCGCTCTATGTTTAACTGTCTCCAAGAATAATATCAATGCATAAGCATCAAATCTCCTCAAGAAACTTCAAATCTAACTGGTTAGATATACTTCATTAGAAGCAGCTAACAGCAAGCAATATCCACGTTCCAAAAATCCTAGGTAAGACATTTTCTTATTCTCATTAATATATAGTACCCATCGCATTCGTAAACATTCGTGAATCCTCCCAGAGCCATAATTATATGAACTCTATAGCACATAAAAAAATGAACTATTAATTTGTGTGTTCTCTAAATATATGTGTTTTATATTATGTAATGCTTTATTAGAAATGTCAGTGTGTGAATTAATATGTGCGTGATTATTATATTTGAAATGCCAGTATTATGTTAGTAAATACGATTTGAAAATATTTAAATTTAGAGTATAAATGATAATTAAAATAAAATGTCTTTAAAGTTCAAACTTTATTTGTCGGTCAATTCTTTTTATCAAATCTTTTACCAATCTTTTATCAATTCTTTCACCACTAATTAAATAATATTTTGTTATTGAATTAAAATTAGACTGAGCTAGTTTTAGGAATTGTTTCGAGCACTGGATTATGAGCCTACTGTCTGAATACGTTAGTCTTAGACTAGCTGGTGCCTAAAGTTTACTCTGAAACAAATAAAGTGTTTGGACAGTAGGGGTTTGAATCTAGCAGCCGAGGTGGGCCACGATCTGATCATGGGTATTGTCGATAGTTAAAGCTATCAATAATATTTCCCACTTTGCTCGAACGTGCCGATTCGTTCACGTAACATTTATAATTAAATAAGATTATAAATGTATTATAAAGAAGTTTGTAACCAGCCAAAACATTTGAAGTGTAAGTAAGATTTTCTGCGGAACAATCAGGTACAATACGAAATATTATGTTTAAAATATTAAGTGTGTTTGTTTTAAATATTTTACTATATCACTGTTTAAGTTTTAGCATCATAATATTTAATTAAATATATATTTATTTTATTTTAGGTGATTTTGAAGATGTGATATCTAATGATATGTTTTCGTGTTTCTCACCATGAAGTAATTGTAAAAGTAAATATACGAATGCTCCAAGAAAAAAAATATTTGTAACTTTTTGTTCTTAAGTAAATTATTAATTGTGAATATTTGTATAATGAAAATAAAATCTTTAAATAAAAATAATAAACAACTCAATATTTTTTTACAATTATATATTCATTCATTGTACAAGGACATTTGTGATCTTATACATGTGTATATATAAATATACAAGATCCAATTAGATTTTTTTTCCCTTGGTAATCATTTTATAGTAAATGCGACTAACTATGCAGTATTGGGTATAGATACCTAATTTAAAATGCTAACCTCTCTACAATTAATAAGCGCAATAAACTTTCCATTTTTACCGGATCATCTATGGGAGAGAGAAGTTATTGAAAAAGTGTTTGCCTTACACTGGGCTATTTAAAGATAATATTATCTGTATACAAGGATTGGTCCAACTAAAAAAACTACCTGCCATATTACCATTTTATGACGCAAAGAAATGAAAGTACATGCCAGAGGAACATGTTTTTTGATTTATAATTAGAACACTAAGAATGGTAAAAGATGTATTTCCAGAAAACTGGTGATCGCTTTGAAATCTTATAATATATATATATTGTAACGAGCACAGACGTTCGTTACATTGTTGTTTTTATTTATTTATTAAACATGAAAGTAAATTAAAAAGTTCGCATTTAAAAATTTTCTTTTAGAATTAAAAATTGAAATTAAATATCATCTTAAACTCGTATATATTAAATCGCACAGATAAAAAAAAAATTATTAAAATAAAACTGTATTAAAAATAGAAAAGATATTTTAAAAACAAAAACTTAAAAAGATTTAGAGATAAAAATATATATTTGATTTGGAAAACAGGTTAATTAATCAGAAATGGAAATGATTGTTAATTAGTTAAATGTAAACCAGCCTTGGGCATTTAAATGTAAAAATATCGGTCAGATAGGAAAACAATAGAAACAAATAGCCAATGAAAGAAATCCATCGGGACATCGGACCTCAGCGAAAGGATCATCACATCGATGACATAATGCCAAGTCAATCCTTCGAATACGTATAAAAGGAAAATTTGGAAATTATTAATCAGTGAGTTGTTATGATTATTACGATGTGACAGATAGATGTTAGTGCGGAGGTGCGGGAGAAGAGATTGAAGGACGCACGTTCAATCCCTTCAGTTGTTATAAAATGGAAAAATGAAACATCGCTTTTCTTATATTCAGAGGACCACAGGATCATCGGGAAATTTAACGCTGGATTTCAAACGGCAAGCAATTGTAAAAGATGAACATTTCTAAAACCGTAAGAACTTTCTAAGATAGATATAACGAACAATATTAATTTGAAAACACTAAGAACTTTAAATTTTAAACTTTCCTAGTATTTAATTGTTACAAATAGAATCCTATCTGACCAAACTAAACTCTTTATTAATAGTGTTATTTGATGTATTTTTTTTCCTTATTTATGTAAAATCATTTCCATTTATTTATTTTTTATTCTTTAAGTTTTTATCATGATTTTTTTTTGTTTTTCGTTAAATTAATTATATAAATGTTAAACTTAAGTCGGGCGTGAATGGCTGTATAGATTTGTAAAGTTATATTAGGGGAGGGAAATCTTAGGTTATTTGTTTCGTGGTTAAATTGGGTCAATGGATTGGATATATTGGTGTGATTAGTAGATGTAATATTGATTCGCTACGGGCAGAATCGCTTCATACGCCGCACACTTCCATTTGCCTATGGAAGGAATTATAAGTCCGGATCCTGCAGTTCCTTTCTATGGAGTTTTTTGTTTTATTGCTCTTCTTTGCAGATAGATGTAATATTCCTATCTCATAAGAGGCAATTTCTTCTCTTAACCTTTTGTGCTGCCGTATTTTATTACATTGAATACATCGATATATCAGATGAATTGATGCCAGTTTGACTACGAATTTTAGCCTAAGGTTAAATAGGGATAGAATGTTTATTTTCAAAAGCAAATTTATGTGGTCTATTCATACTCGACCCTAAATAAAAATGCAGTAAATTTAAGTTGTTTATAGACACTTGCATGGTTTGGTTATCGGTTAGGTATGTTTTGGGTTTTCATATTTGATCAAAATATATAGACATTCGATAAATAATGATACCTTACGGTGAGTATCTAAAATGTATTTATTCGGATGTCTTTTAAGTTATTGGTGACAATGCAAGTATCTTATGGTGAATACTATTGGATTACGTATAAATTTCCCTCCGCAATTGTCAGTAATCAATAATTTTGTATTTTGATCGTTTATGTTTACTTTGAAATGTGTTTAACCGTGTAATCTATGTAACCGAATCTATAGCAACATATTAAAACAAGCTTTTATAATCCCATCTGTGCGAACTTAATTAAAAATGTAAAATTAAAATATAATAGTAAGTAAATGTAAATTAAAGTCAAAAATCAAAGTTAAAAATAATGTTAAATGTTAAAATGTAAACTAATACTAAAATAATTTTAAATCTTATATATATGTGCATAAATAAATGTTTGTATGTTAATTACTGGCAGTGGCTTATTTTATTTATTTTTTTAACATTGAAATATAATTAGATAAGATATTATATTATTTAATCTCTGCTATTCCACTGAGCTAGTGACATGGGCTAACGATCGGATGCAAAATATAAAAAAAAAAAAAAAATTTTTTTTTTTTACTTACGTATCTGCCTACTTTATAAATTTTTCTAGGTTCAAATGCCTAGATGGCGCCCTGTAGTGCAGTTTATGTTAAGTCGCTTTCTCCGGATCGTTACAACTGATAAAGTAGGCAGATACGTCAGTCAAAAAAAAAAAATTTTTTTTTTAAATTTTGATTCCGGTCGTTAGCCCATGTCACTAGCTCAGTGGAATAGCAGAGATTAAATAATATAATATCTTATCTAATTATATTTCAATATTAAAAAAATAAATAAAATAAGCCACTGCCAGTAATTAACATACAAACATTTATTTATGCACATATATATAAGATTTAAAATTATTTTAGTATTAGTTTACATTTTAACATTTAACATTTTTTTAACTTTGATTTTTGACTTTAATTTACATTTACTTACTATTATATTCTAATTTTACATTTTTAATTAAGTTCGCACAGATGGGATTATAAAAGCTTGTTTTAATATGTTGCTATAGATCGGTTACATAGATTACATG